>CAUYRH010042031.1:0-48773 GCA_963574655.1 Perodicticus potto | reverse complement strand
TCATTTACTATGTGAAAACATTTTTGATCCATATTTAGAAGTTTTCTCCTGACTCTTCAAATATGCACCACAAGTGTGATCTCACCCTTTATCCTCTCTCCCCCCCACCCTCTCCCTCCCCTTCCCTCCCTCTTCCCTTTCCCCATCTTCTTGTGCAATAATTGGGTTGTAGCCTTCACTTGGCAGATATAAATTTGCTTCATATTAGGGGTGTATACATTGGATACTTTTTCTTCCATTCTAGAGATACTTTGCTAAGGAGAACATGTTCCAGCTCCATCCAGGTAACTATGAAAGAGGAAAAGTCACCATCTTTCTTTAAGGCTGCATAATATTCCATGGTATACATGTACCAAAGTTTATTAATCCATTCGTGACCAAAAATCACATTACAACAAAGATATCTGTACCAGAATGTTTATTGCAGCCCAATTCATAATTGCTAAGTTATGGAAGAAGCCCAAGAGCCCAACGATACACGAATGGATTAACAAACTACTCTTTAAAAGAGCACACTCAATAGCTAAGGATACTGACCCAGAATGAAGCAGTACAAAGCTAACTCTAATAAAATTGCTGGACTTCAAAGAAAAAGAAAAAAACACTTTGAGCACCTAACCAAAGCAGCAAGTGATTTATTAAAGAAGGAAATTTAGAATATCAATGTCTGTTTTGACAGTAACCCTTTATATCAGAAGAAAATGGAGTAGATTATTTACCATGTTCTAAGGAAAAATATATTATTGGCATCCATGAATTCAAGGAATACTTCTCTTATGAGCTCTTTCATTGTTTTAAGTAATTTACCTTAAAACAAGCTCTAGACAACAAAAATGATGAGAGAAATGTCAAGATACGGACTGATATGAACAAAAAACATAAATACT
The DNA here is from genome assembly GCA_963574655.1 of Perodicticus potto. NCBI lineage: Eukaryota > Metazoa > Chordata > Mammalia > Primates > Lorisidae > Perodicticus > Perodicticus potto. Next base: position 47,886 of record CAUYRH010042031.1, on the reverse strand, counting down.
TACAGACTTATGACTCAGTAAGGGTTAAACAGGAGAGAGAGTCGTCATAACGACCATCTGCCCAAACGGTGTAAGTAAAGCACAACTGTGACACGGAACGATAGGAGAAAAGAAAACACAGATACGGAAAAAAAAATGTGAACTGGTCTCAATTTTTAGGTTAATAATGGTGATACAGTAGTGTAAACATCATTCCTCTGACACTGTTGTATGTATAAATAAAGGTAAAGTAAATGAGTAATTACAGAATATTCTAATTCTCCATTAACACATGTGTTAAGAGCCATGAATCTCAGTACAGCAAAGAGAAATACAGATGTAATATAAAAGAGATTAAGGTGGGATCACACTTATGGTGCATCTTAGAAGGGTACAAGTGAAAATTACTAAGTGCAGAATATAAATGTCTTCATATAGTGATTAGAAGGCCATGAAGGCTATGTTAAATAGTTCAATGAAAATATTTCAGACTGTATATGAAGTCAACACATTGTGCCCCATGATTGCACCAATGTACACAATTATGATTTAATAAAAATTTAAAAAAGAGATTAAATAAAATGTCACATAGCCCTTAATTTGAATTGAAAATACCAGTAAGCACTCATGAGATATTCTGTCATATATATATATATGCATATTTTATATAGATGTATGTTTTTACTGATATACATACATGCACATAAACAGAGGGTGCCAAAAAATGTATATACATTTTAAGAAAAGAAAAAACTGTATGAAAATTGTAATACTCAAGTCACATTTGACTTCTGCAATTACAAGAGATTCAAGATACAGTATACAAGATAACAAAAGTTATCAGTATATATCGAGTATTACAATTTGAATTGCATTTCCATGGTGCAATCCTTTGAGCTTCCAAAGGATAATAGTTGTAACTAACTGAAATTCAAAAATACGGTTCAAGTCACAGATTCATAAGGGTATACAAAATCATGACAGCGAGATTCCACAGGTCAAATAGCTTAGAGTCTTCAAAATATAAAATAAGGGAAAGGAAGGAGTAGAGGAAGATTCAGCAGATTTTAAAAATTAATTAATTAATTAAATAACAAAAAATTAATTTAAATGGGCCGAACTAAGCAATAGTATCTAGGGACAGGGCACCCCTGAGTGATAAAACTACTGAGAAATGCAAAGAAGTATTTGTCATGTCAGCCAGGATTACTTCTAGGAGTAAGGCGGGGACTGAGTCTGGAGAGGACATTGAAAGTCTTCTGAAGGGGCTGGCAAAGTCCTGTTTCTTGACCCAGGCGGTGGTTAAAATTGGCGTTTGCTTTATAGAAACTCATTAAGTAGGCATCTGCTTTGAGGACTCTTCCATATCTGAGCTTTACTCTTTTGTCATTGTTTAAGGATGCTGTGTAATTAGATAGAGTGAACTAGTTTAATTCTCCAGTGCACACTTACAGCAGTGGTTTCTTATCTTTTTTGCACTTGCAATGGAGCAAAGAAATAGGCCAGGACTGTTAACACAAAAGTATTTGTTATAATAGTATATACCAGGTGTCTAATTCCAAAGTTTCATTTTCATGGTTGGGGAATTGCCCAGCTAATTATAGCGCCAGTGTCAGATTGATTACATACCCAAAAGGAGGCATTGCTGCAGTTTTTACAGAGTGGAAAAGAACAATTGGTTTTCATCATGCATGTAAAAGAAGGGCAACTTTCTTCAACTTATAGTTTAAAATGGTGTTATATACATTTATAAATGGGTGAATGATTACATTTACTTGGCTTTGGGTTGTGAATCTTATTTAACAGATTAAGGGTGCCCATCAGAATGGTTCTGTGTGCCACAGTTTCCATGCAGTTTGGTTCAGTCAATAGATATGAATAAAACCCAATACTATGGATCAAAATCAAAATGCTACAAATGATCCATGTGAGCACTCGTCTATGGTACAGCTCACACCAGCCTTCGACACAAAGCAGATCCTTATTATGATGATTAATGGTGATAGTTGAGAACTTATTTTCCTTTGTATCACACTTTATTTCTTTGCATTGAATTGAGCAGATGAGATGGCTTAGCAGAGTAATAAAACCAGTACAATCACTATCTAGCCTATTTTTTTTAGCATTTTGCTATTTATTACTAATTGATTTGTTTCTTCTTGGAGGGTATTGCAATGTACTTAAAATGAAACCCAGGGCTTAATGGATTTTTCTTTACTCAACTGTCTATAACCAATCAGTATTTTGATTTTTGTGGGTTCTTTATACAATTTAGATGTGAATGAGTATTAAACTATGTTTCCAACGTGTGATATGTGTAAGAACAAGATAAAGCAATTCTTTTTTTCTTTCATAAATGAGTATTAATAAAACAGGTTTGTTTGTTAAGAAAAGAGGAAAGAGGCATCCTTACCCCCTGCACTGCTCCCAGGGCTGCTCCCCGGGGGACCATTTGATCCTCCTACACAGCGGGGAGGGACCCATGCAGACAGGCCCTCAGCAGGGGAAATATAGGGTCCTTGTGTCCTCAGATTGGGCTCAACATCAAGCCCCCCTCACTGCTGGTCTCATGGTAACCTTGATCTTTTCTCCCAAAACCAAGGTTTTGCCTTATTTCTTAGCACACAGTTCTCCCTTATCTCTGCTTACTGGCCTTATAAGCATTCCCCCTGCTAGGTTTCCCTTTTGACACTGCCTAACTCTGTGTGGCCTCTCTGGGGACCAGTGCCCTGACCCTGGGCACATGCTTGCTTTGGTTGATGCCAGGACGCTGGAAAGTCCACAAGGTTAAGCTACCGGAGCCACCACAGTACCCTGGCCTCTCGTGTTGGCCTGCCTATCCCCTGGGCCTGAGCAAATTTAATATGGTCTGTCCTGATACAACTGAGCCCAGGCTCGGGGATTTAAAAGGAAAAACACCTATCACTCAGAAAAGTTCCATGGGGATGTCCTGGTGTTCCTACCATCTTTTAAAGCCTTAAACTTGGACTTGGAAGATCTGCATGTGATTCCTGGCTGGACCTGTTACCTATTCAGTGCACCACAGAGCAGTCACTCACCTTCTCTGAACTTGCATTTCTTGATTTTTAACGAGAATACTATAACTCTACCTTCAGCGCTACCAAGTTTCAGCAAGGTTGAAGGCATTTAACACACATGTGAAAGCGCCGTGCCTGACCCACATTGGGGGCACAATAAATACTGAAAGGTTTCTGCCCCCTTTATGCATGAAGTTGACCTCTCAGGTGTCTCGGGTTCAGCCCCACCCCACCTCTGCCCTCACCCAGAAGAACAAAACAAGTCAGGAAACAAATAGCTTCTACCCGAGAATCAAAGCTCACCTTGACTTCTGCCTCTGGAGCCATTCTTGCTAATTCTCTTGCCTCTCGGGTTCTGGCCCTGCTTGCTTTGATCTGCAGGGTTGTGCCAATGCCTTCTACTCCAGTGACACTTCTGAAAATCAAACTAGCATCTGCCATCCTTAACACAGTTCCAACTCTATCTGCCTTAGCTTAGAACTGGTCTCATGCCTACCCTGCCAGATCCTTCCTGCTTCCAGGGTCCCCTGTTCCAGATGCCTCCAGGCGGATCCTCCTAAGGCCCATAACAGTTAATACCACGAGGCTCTGAAAAATCACCCACCCCTCAGGCAAGGTCTGGAAATTATTAGGGTCTATTACCAGCAAGCCTCGGTCTAGTGCTAAGCCAAGGGAGGCCACTAGGCCACCCCTGTGTGAAATAGCTTCAAAGGGACACTAGAAATACAGCAAAATAACAAGTGCCCCATATATAAAGTCTCGAGTACCCACAGTTCTAGTCGACTCATCTTGAAAAGCAGATTCTAAGATTAAATAAGGTCCTGAAAAGAACACAGAGGATTAGGGACTCTCACTCAGACGTACTGTGAAAAGGCCGGACCACTTCATGGCAGAAAGCTAGGAAGGGTTTGTTCACCCCCAAAAGACCCTTGGACAAAGGAGGAGGAAGCCTCAGTTTGGGGTCATTTTCCAATGCTGGTGTGCTCAGGAAAGTCACTTCCCCTCCCTAGAATGCTGATTCTCCACCTGAGCAGTGAAGTAGATGGGGCTAGTGTATAAATCTGGCTGAGTATCAGATTCTCTTGGGAAGGTTTTTACATTTTGCAAGTATTACCTTCTCATCCCTACATAAGATCTACTGAATCTGAATCTCCCCAGCCCTAAAATCTATATTTTAGGGATTCTCAGGCAATTTGGGAAACATTGAATTCTCAGTGCCCTCTTTCTATGATAATCTATGATGCCTTTGAGATTCCAGAAAGAATGAACAAAGGCAACCAACAGTATGACGTGTGAGCAGGACAAATGCACAGTCATGAGAAGCAGAATAGCCCTTGCACAGTGAGCAATAAACTCAGAAACTCCATTCCCACAAGAGGTGGCGATGATAGGAAATGTAAATTGATTCCAAACAACTCCGGGCAGACTGATGAGGGTGAAAGCCATCCCACGGAGCAGCGAGGGCCACCATGCCATGAAGGCTGCTACAGGCTGCTAGAAGCAACAGAATTCTGGGATGGCAAATCCTCAGTTCCCATGGAACCCTCTTTAGAAAGAGCCCTTTCTCTGGGCCTTCCATCTGAAAATTAAAACAAAATTTTGTGTATAAAAACCAAATGAGACTAATATATGTCCGTTGAATTGGGACAGTCCAGGTCCCTTTATTGAGAAATGGCCCTAGAGTCCCTCCTTTATGGAACAGGAGGCTTAATTCTCAAGATCGGTGTCTGCTTCCCACAGTGAGAAATCAAATGTGAAGTTACATGCGTTTTAAACTATGTTCATTGAGCATCTCTAAGGCTGAATGGCATGCTAACCGCTTGGCCTAGGTCTCTCAGAAAGTCCAAGTAGGAGTGTTACAACCTCCGTTTGTTCAGATTTAAAATCTGAGGCTCCCAGAGGTTATGTGATCTGCCCCAGGTCTCACAGCTGGTTGAGGCAAAATCCAGGATGAGAGAACTTACCCTATCTGAATCCAAAGCCCCTCTTCCTGCCTTGCCAGATATATGGAGAGAGAGAGATTCTTTCGTTTCCAGTGTTAAACTGACTAAACCACCCACCACGCTTCTGCCTCCAATTGATGAGGCTGCCCCATCCCCACCCCACCCCCAGGCTCTTGCTATAGGCACAGGTTGGGTCTGTAGAACAGGCTTTAGGGAGTTGGAGCTAATGAGAGGACTAGGCTTTCCAACTCCCTTCCTGAGCTTTTCCTGCTGCCCACATCCTCATCTCCAGCACTCTGAGTTTAAGTTCCCAGGTGCTGCTGATGCAGAATCCACAGTCACAGAAGTCAAAATCCACCTCCCACTCCCCCATCCACCCCCACCCCCACCCCTACCCCCGCCACATGCCCAGCTGTCACCCTGCTGTCTGGGACAGCACCAGCCTTGGTTACAGACAGGAGTCTCAGACGTATCCTAACCTTTAGCGTCTAGGGCTTTACACTGAACTTTCACACTGCCTTGCTTCCTTTAACGTGCCACCCCGGCCACTCTCACAGGCACGGGAATCAAAGTTCCCCAGTGGATCAGAGGTGAGGCTGCCCCCAAACCCAGGTGTTCTTGCTGACTCCAAAGCCCATGTTCTTTTTTTTTTTTTTTTTTAGAAATTTTATTTTTTTTTATGTTTGTTCGTAATTTTAGTATCTTCTTTTTTTTTTTTTTATTTTTTTATTGTTAAATCATAGCTGTGTACATTAATGCATTTATGCGGTACAGTGTGCTGGTTTTATACACAATTTGAAATACTTAAAAACAAAGCCCTTATCACCCTTCGGGCACAGTCCACATATACAGGGGTCCCATAAATTTCATGTGCAATTTAAACAGTGTATCTAAATTACACATGAACTCTATGGCCACCCTGTATATTTTGGACACTGGAGGAAGTAAAAGGACAAGACACCAAACAAGCTCTGCTTAAATATGCCTTCTGCAAAGAGTCCTTTGAGTGAACATGTCCACCCCCTTAATAATACAAACACATCAGAAGACCAACAATCAGCCATTGTTATTACCTTCCAGTCCTTGAAATGGCCCATCAGAAACCAAATAGAAATCAACATCTTTATTTGGAAAAAAAAATAAAAAGAAGCCCAGAAAAGTGCTAAGGACTCAGCGTTGAACAGACCATGTGGTAAAGCCCCAACCAGTACTTGTGTCTCCCAACCTCAGGCAGGGCGGTGTGACCAAAACCCACCACAACTGACCCAGCGTGCAGGTTGTCCAGCCTGCCCAGCGTAATCCCCAGCTCCTGTTTATCTGGGCAACTCAAACTAAACTTTCACATTTACATCATTGAATTAGTTCAGAGTCTTTTTTCACTTTAATGTTTTAGTGAACAAAAACTATGTACAACCAAATTAATTGTTTCCTCATCTTCTGTAGAATTCAACTCCGTCTCTCTTTAAAGAAAAAGAATTTCTGCAGTCTCATGAGATTTGCGTATTTCAAGTAAAATTAATTTACCAAGAACATGTCCTTTAAAGTTTGAACAGGTTGTAAAAATGTTAGAATTCTGGCCAGTGTGAGATCTGAGAACTCCCTAAGGTCTGGCCTGGCTCAAAGAGAGAATGTGGAAGGAAACGGGTCACAGACAGGAGGGGTGGGGAAGGGTCTGTGCTCCCGTGACAGCCCCAGGACAGTGGGTGAGGACACAGAGCACCAGGAAGTGGGTGAGGGACTGGGCAAGGAGCGGAATGCATCTGAGATGAATTTGACCTGTTTGTTCAGGTTTTCATGCTCTGTTGCAACGAAAGCTGGTCTCGTTGCATTTCAGACACAACCTGGCTGTACTGGGGAGGGTGAGCCCTGCCCTGTTGCAGGCCTGTTGGGGAATGCCCAGCAGACAGGCCAAACCGCGGCCAGGGAACGCCAGGCTTCCTGCTCCCACTGTTAGCCTGGGCCCTGGACCAGGTGGGGAAATAGGGCTGACTCTGCGTCCAGTTCACTCCTTCTGTCTTCTCTGAGCTAAGAGGTTCCCAGATGCAGATGCCAAAGGAGAATAGGTTAGATGCGTCGCAATAGCACAGACTGAGCACTTATTGTTTGCCCAGCACTATTCCGGACTCAGTGAGAGTTGCCCAGCTGGAAGGGACCCCCCTCCTCAGAACTCTCCTAACTCCTGTACTGCGTTTGGCTGCTTCCCTTTTGGTCTCTCGTAAGGCTGGAGCCCTATCTGCCTCAACTTTGTCTCTCCCCTGGTATCTGACCCAGGGTCTAGCACCTAGTAGGCTTTCAACAGAAGTTTGCAGTTTGAATGATCGACTAGCATTTCTAGCCCTGACCTCGTTGCCATCTTGGAACGTAGGTTTGGGGCCATGGGACAGACATCTCCGAGGCAGCCCCAGGAGGCCCCTGGAAGAGGGAGGGACTGACTGAATGAGTGACTGCCTCTCCTCTTGTGCCACAGTTCACTGGCTGTTCACCACGTGCGGCGCCAGTGGGCCGTACGGCCCCACCCAGGCCCAGTGCAACAACGCCTATCAGAACTCCAACCTGAGTGTGGTGGTGGGGAGCGAGGGCCCGCTGAGGGGCATCCAGATCTGGAAAGTGCCAGCCACCGACACCTACAGGTGCGTATGGAGGACAGGGAGGCCGGGGGGCACACCCCACGCTCCTGAAGAGCACTGGCGCCCTGCCTGTGGGTGCATGCCCGCGGGTGCCCCAGGATCAAAGGCCACAGACTCCAGCACACGGAGGGGTATAAGAGCTAGAGATGGGGAGATTTGGGATAGTAAATACGGCAACAAAGGAAAGTATATCTTTTGTTCTCTAGTTCATAGGGTGTTCATGGAGATGCTATGCATGCATGAGGTAGCCCCAGAATTATTAATAATACTGAAAATTATGATGGGCTGTTCTTTGAATGTTACTTGATGCTCTTCAAATGAGACAGAACATGTGAAATGTTTGGGAAACAGAAGTACGGCACACAGAAAAGCTTATATTCTTTTCTTGAGCGTCATTTCCTGGGCCTTCACTGTTGGAAAGAAGAGTGAGTTGTTCTGGAACATTCATTCCCAACCCCCCAATATCCCACTGGAGCAAGGCCAGGCTGGTGGCAGGCTTGACTCCACTTGGCCACTTCAAGGCCATGGCACGAAGTGAAGCTCAGGGGTAGACTGGAGGAGGGCTGGTTAAAACACAGAGCGCAAGGCCCCACTCAGGATCGCCTGATCAGAAGTGTCTGATTCTGTGCAGCTCAAGTGCGGTCCAGGAACTGTGATTTCTAACAAGTTCACAAGTGATATCAATATAGTCTCTCAGGACCACTGCCTTTGATCAGACCCTCACACGAGCTCTATCCATCACTAGGCAAGACCTCATTTTACACAGGAGGACACTGAGAGTCAGAGAGTCACTTGAGCCTTCCCACAGTCACACCAGGCAGAAGCAGCCACCAACTCCAGGCTGCTGAGGGCTGGCCCAGTGCGGCTCCCCACACCAGAGCACTGGCAGAACTGATGACTGGGGACGGGGGGTGTCATCATTCAGCCCTGATGCTGCAAATGCCCCCCAAGGCTGGACTTGGGTAGGAATTTAGCTCCACAGCCCCCAACATCCATCACATCCTCAGCCCCCTGGGAAGGAAAGGGCTTCTCAGGTTCCCTGTTTCCCCTGGTGAACTTAACGTATCCTGTGGTAGCCTCATCCCTGGGCCCTCGGGATGATGTGTTAAGGAGAGTCCTAAGTGCTTTTTAAACAGCACTGGAGACAGGAAAGCTCTAACAAGGTTGGCTGCAATCAAGTTAGGGGCCCCGCCCCCAGGAAGTGTCCGAGAAGATATCCAGCCACCTCTGGGCCCTCTACACTGAGCAAGCCAGACCTCTGCTTCCTGCTGAGCCCACCCCACATACAAAAACCAAGAAGAAGGAAGCAGAGGAGCTGTGAGGTGCACAGGTACCCCATGTAAGCCCCCAGTAGAGCCCATGGTCCCTCTCCTGCCCAGGGAAACTGCAAAGCCAGTTGGGCCACAGATGGGGACAAACAGGAGATGCTTCGTTGGGAGATGGATGTTCCTCTTGGACTATATACATCCCTCGCAGCAATGTGAATCAGACCTACTACCAAATTCACACAGGTTGTTTATAATAATCACTTGAGACTCTCTTTCCCTATCAATGAGACGCAAGGAGTTGTCAACACCAACTCAGCGGGTTGTGAGTTGATGAGCAAGTGCCCAGCATGATGCCTGCAAGTGGCAGGTGCTCCGTGGCCATGGGCAGAGAATCAACTGCAACAATGGCACCATCAGGCCGCAGGCAGCGGCCAGACAGGATTTCCAAGAACAGATCTGTCCTGCAGGCAGATGACTTTTCTTTCTCCAAAGACTTTTTTCTGACTTCCTCACATGAGCTCTGTGTTTTGAAAGCCTCAGCCTGCCAGAAGAACTACACATATTAAATAATAATTCATTCATTTTCCCATTTATTATTAATCACAACCCTATCTACATCTAGTCAAGTTTCTGATCTGCGTGAAACACCACAGTATTGCCACATTGCATTGATAGACTCCCAGCCCAAATCAGAGAGCTGTTTCCACTCATCTCTTTGAAATAGTGAGACTAGCTCGTGGCCCCAGCACTGCCCAGCAAGTTCCTCATTAGAAGTATGCAGAGGAACCATTTTTCTTTTGAAGTAGGACATTTTTGAAATGTCCAAATTAGTAAAAGGGACATTTTGATTTGGCCCAAGATAGGACCATATCAAAATGGAAGAATCAAAAGCAAGTTTTCCTTTTTCTGGGAGACTTTTTCTCCATGGTAATTATTATTACTTTAGTAAGTATAGTTTATCTGGTGAGAAAAACAGGGGACACAATGGAAGACATGAAAAAAAGGTGTTTGGAAACAGAAGGTGGAGCCCCTGCCTGAGGGGACACGCCTCCCTGGCCAGTGCATGTGGCGGCTGCCTGAGCCCTGGGACTCAGATGCTCCTACTGACCTCTCTGCCTGCTGGGCAGGCAGGTGAAAGGGAGAGGGGAGAACACTTTGGGGGCACCTACTTTATGCCAAGGTGGGACCATCATTGCCTGGGCCTCCTCGAGGACATGTAGAGTCGAAAGCACCCCCACTCTTAACTGGCCATTTATCCTGGGCCATCTCCCACCCTGGCCCTTCCCCTACTGCCAGGCAGGAGAAGACAGCGGCTGGTTTGGGGCTCTGGTCCAGCCTCTGACCTCATCTCTACCTCCATCCCCAGATTGCCCTGGCCTTGATTTGCCACTTCCATCTGTCAAAACAGTGAGGAATGTCACAATCACTATCTCTGAATCACGCGTCCTAGTGTCCAGACTTGTGCCCTCCTGCTTTGCAAATCTCAAGGAACCATGTTAAGCACCTCTTAGGGCGCTGTGCCTGACACCAAGGGTGTGAGGAGATTAGGACCCCGCTCCTGCACCAGCAGGGTGCAGACAGTGGAGGCTGACACAGGTGCTGCTGCCAGAGGCCCGGAGAAGGGCCCTGCACCGGCCTGAGTCATGAGCCGTGTCCACCAGGAGACAGGCACCTGGGCTCAGTCTGAAGGTGACAGGAGTCATCTACAGAGAAGCAGAGAGGGCCTGCGTGGAGGAGGGAGGGCCGAGGGCTGGGAACTGGAGCATCACCCCAAATTTCTCCAGCTCACTCTGGTGACAGTGTGAGAGTGGGAGAGAGGCAGGCTGTCCCATACCCAGGCCAGAGTGGAAAGGGCTCACCCAGGACAGGAGGAAGATGGACGGAGGGGAGGGGAGGGGCGGGCAGGAGGTGGGTGCAGGTGGGGCCAGTGTGACCTGTGACAACCTTAGCGCCCTGGCTGCCTCAGCCCCCAGGCAGTGAGAGGCAGCGGCTCTTCTACAGCACCTGGCTGAGAAGGAAAGGCAAGGGTGACAGGGACCAGACAAGGGGCTCTGGGGCCTGTGCTCTGAGTAACCACAATGTCTAGAGGGTAGGGTGGCTGGAGTGAAGGGAAGATGAGAAGCCACTGTCATGCCAGGAGATGAACACAGATGACGGGGTTCATGCTGAGGGGTGGGAGGGCAGGATCCTCAGAGTTATTATAAAACAGAGACAGACAGGGACAGAGCCCAGCTCCAAGCCTTGGGGGAGGGCTTCAGCGAGAGTACCTGTGCCAGGCTCCGCCAGTGGACAGTGTCACCTCATCTCTTCATCCGTCTTCAACCCTCTCTCTCCCTGCAGCCTCTCCACCTTCCTGCCTCTGTGGGGCTCAACCTCCTTCCCAGCCTGCAGCCTCCCCACACCTGCTCCCACCACACAGAGACCCTGCATAAAAACATTTGTCAAACCTGGCCCATAGCTCCTGGTTGCAGTTCTCCCACGGCTCACTTGCTCTTCAGACATAATATACAAAAGGCTCTGGATCCCCACTGGAACCAGCTGACCTTGGCCACAGCTGTTCCTGATGGTCTCCGTCAAAGACACTCATTTCCCCACCTGGCTCCAGGGACCAGCATGTGCAGCTGGGTGACACTGTCATTCAACTCAACCCACAAACAGCCACAGAGCCCCTACTCTGTGCCGGGCACTGAACCATGAAGCCCCTAGTGTACACCAGGCTCTGAGCCATGGGGCCCTGCTGTGTGCCAGGCGCTGAATCAGAGAGCCCTACTCGGTGCCAGACACTGAACCATCGGGCCCTGCTGTGTGCTGGGTGCTGAGTCAGAGAGCCCTACTCGGTGCCAGGCACTGAGTAGACACTGCAGGACTGATTGAGGGGACTGAGACTCTGGAGCCTCACAGTCTCTGGGAAGATCACAAGGCAGATAAATTCAATACAGCGCACAATGCCAATCAAGTTCAGTCAATACTGGGAGAGACATCAGTGGCATGATTAATTGCCAAAGCACCGTACAGACAGCCACTGCTGTGAAGGGCACAGAGCAGGGAAAGTCAGAGGTGGAGAAACTAGGCAAAGATCGATGGGCTTAAGAAAGAACAAAGGTTGGATCCAACTTTTGTCACCAATACAGAGTCATGGTGGTGCCTGCTGTGACCTTAAAAGTTGTCGTCCCTTGCCTCCAGAGGTTCTATCTGCAGAGAGGAGCCTGAGGTGTGAGAGAGGGCCCTGAGGTCCCTTCCAGCTCAGAGGTGCTGCCCAGGTCAGGAAGGTGCTGAGTCAGAAGTGGACAGTGAACCTGCTGGAATGAAACCTGAGACGGCCCCACCAAGGGGCAGGTGCCTAAATAATTGGGCTCTTCATCACTGACCCCAGGGGTGTCAGCCCTCTAGCTTATAATCCAATTGTACTCCAGATCAGAAATTCCCTACTGACCAAGCCCTGTCCACACTCATGCATCTCACGTGTTCTCACAACAACCCCATCAGATGGGCAGGATTGTCCTTGCCATCCTGATTTCACAGATGAGGAAACGGAACCAGTAGAGACAGGAAGGGACTTGCCCAGGGTCCCACCGGGAGTTAGAGCCCAGAGCAGAGCATAGGTCTCCTGTTCTCTGGAGGGTGACACAGGAGAGAAATGAGGAGCTTCTGCTTCTCCGAGTGGGGTCTGCTCCCCTGCAGTGTCCCCTCCCAGCTGTGGACACGGCCAATGTGCTACACACCAGCTGGGTACTCATAGGTTCCAGCAGGTGGCCACTTCGATTTGCTGCTAATTCTTTATTTAGAAAAGATTCACCACTCAATTATACCAGGTAACAATAGCTCACAGTCAATAATACAAAACACAAACCCAATAAACATCCATTCTGACCAGGAGACATGGATTTAGATAAGGAAAAACAAAAAAATTATAGCATCAACTTGTTGAGAACAGTATCTTGTAATTTCCAGTAAATTGGAACCACTGTGAGTCATTTTCCCCACTTGAGTGGCAGGTATATTAATTTCTTGTCACTTGTCAACTATCAAAAATAAATTGTTTAGAAGGGATGAGGGGAAAGCTTCAGAGACTCAGTCTGAGGTTATTATTGACACGAATTTGTGTGATGTGATTCACAGCGTCCAGGGTGGCTCTGTGCAGAGGTGAGTGCTGGACACACTGGTCCCCTTGGCTACCCTCTTGTCTACCTATCTGGTCCTTATCCTCATTTGTTTCCCCCTTCTTCCTCCCAGAAGTCACCCCTGGGAAAGAAGAGGACAGGCTCACTCACCCACAGGGATACACCCCACCATCAGCTACCATTACTCACTAGCTATGCTCTGGCACTGAATGAGGTCCGTGATAAGCATTATTTCATTTAATTCTCAGACAACCTTTCAAGGTAGGTGTTTTGTTCTCCTTTTTGTAGATAAGGAAACTGGGCTCAGAGAGGGCAAATAACCTACCCAAGGTCACACAGCTAGTGGCCAAGCAGAGGCAAGCCTGGCACCTTGGGCAAAGCACTGGAAGAGGCACCAGCTCTCGGGGCCAACTGAGTGCAGGCTCAGCAGCTGGGAAGGAGATACCTCCCCAGCCTCCCCCTACACCTACCTCTGAGAAGCAGAGTTTGGGATTTGGTCCAGGTCTGTCTGCACTCAAGCCCTTGCTTTTTCTACCGTGGCACATCCCACCCTCAAGGAGATCAGCCTTGTAGTAACAGCTGAAAACTCCCAGAGAAGTAAAGCTCTCATCGTGGGACTTCAGCCCTCAGGGGGCTGATGAGGGAGCCAGTCTATCCTGGGACCCCCACAATTAGTCCAGGCAGGCAGCTGCTTGTCCCCACAACTTTAAGCCAGCCTTGCTCCAGGTTGGAAATGTGGGGCAGAGGCCACCACCAAGGAGAACACAAGCCAGCTGCTGGTACCTGGCTGCCAGGCTCTTCTGTCCACTGTGGATTCTGTCGAGCTGACCCAGCCCAGAGGCCTAGCTTGTGCTTCTCATCAGTTTGCAAGCTTTCTTTTTCATTGTTTGTTTTGTTTTTGGCAGTTTTGGGCCGGGGCTGGGTTTGAACCCACCACCTCTGGCTTATGGGGTTGGCACCCTACTCCTTGAGCCACGGGCGCTGCCCAGTTTGCAAGCTTTCAAACCACTTTTATGCCCAGGAGTACAGGGGTCCTTGTCATCCTTTTCTTCCCCAGTAGTGAAAGCTGAGGCTCTGAGAAGTTGACCAAGTTGCCTCGGGTCACACAGCCAACAGAGCAAGGACGAGAACCAGTGTAGGGCTCAGAACTCAGGCCACTTTCCTTCCCACCCCACCACCAAGAACTAGGTCAGGATGCAGATGTGACTGGCATTGGGGGGGTAATAAAAATAGCAAAGAAGGTTAGGGAGGGAAAAATGGGGCAGGAACAAATAATTTCTAAAATATAACAATTTGGCTAAATCTGAACACATGGAAGAGTTCAGAACGATTCATAATGCATGCAGATCTATGCAAATGACCATGCAAATGAGGCCAATAGGAATGAGCCCAGTCAAGCTTACCTCTCAGCCACAAGCAGGAGTGGGCAGGACTGGGATTTCACCTCAAGCAGGAGTTTTCTGAGCAAACCACCTCTTCAGGTTGAAATGACTCTTTTGTGCAGCCTAACCAAGCCCCAGAAACCTGCAGCAGTGAGCAGGACAGAGTTGGGACCCATCTGCATTGCTGTACCCAGACTGCAGAGTCTCTGGAAGGCACCACCTCCCTGCCCTAACTGGACTAGCTCCATTCTCTGAGCTAAATGATTCTACTTCCTCTTGCCTTCCTGTTCTTGGCCTTTTAGTTATCCCTTCCACCTTGCCCGTCTCTAGGAGATCAGAAGGGAATGCTTGGCTGAGGGTCCAAAGGCAGCAGCAGACCCCACAGCTTCTCAGACCACCCTCGCTGTGTTCCCGAAGCACCTTGGATGGGAAATAGCCTCCACGAGGGGAAGCGTGTGGGTCTGGACCAGAGTCCACCACTGACCAGTTGTGTGGCCTCAGATGAGCTATTTAATCCCTCTGGGCCTCAGTTTTCCCATTTTTCCAATGAGATTAATGACACCTGCTGTTTATGTCTATTGGGGATACCCTATGTATGTGACACACGTCTTGCCTGGCACACTGGAGGACGCTGGGCAATCAGCCCCTAGGTCCCTCCCCAAACCTACAGCCCCCAGCTTCCTGCCCTGCCACCTGCTGCAGTAGGGGGTATCACACAAGCCCTGACTCCTTCCCCTGCCTCTTTCTACTTGTCAGAGAGTCCAGCCCATCCTCCAGCTACACACATCCAGCCCCAACCCCACAACCACCCACTGCAGCCCTGAGCACCTGAGACCCTTACTTTGCACTGAGATGTTGCTTCTTCGGGGCTTGGACCCATCTTCTCCTTTTGCTGAACTACTATGAGGTTTGGAAAAGAAGGTGTGATTCGTCTCTCACTAGGGAAGAGGCTTGGGACTTCCAAAAGGCACACGGGCAGGAAACGGGGCACCTAATCAGGGACCCCAGAGCCCTACACTTTGTATCCCCAACTTGGTCACCCTACGATGGGACTTCTCTTCATAAGGATCCCGGTTTCTTTCTGAGACCTTCAAGGGCCCAGAGCTGTTGCTGGTGCGCACAGCCTCAGGCCACTCCTGACACCCCATGAGCTCCCTTCAGTGCCCAAGCATAGGCCCCAGATGCTGGGTCTGCATTCCACAGAGACCTCTGTCCCTCGCCTGCCACGTTAGCCTGACCTTTGCCTCTGGAGACAGCCCTGGGTCCCTCTCGTGCTCAGCACATGGGTTGGCCTAGGACTGTAGCAGAGAAGAGGCTGTGTGCACAGGGGCACAATGCCCTTGCTTCTCTTTTTAGTTTTTCACAGAGGACTGTGGACCTGAATGGGAACTTGGCAATCCTCCCGAGTCCCTTCCCCTGGCGGTCTCTGGGGAGGCATTTGTTAGCTGGTGCAGTGTCTTCAAGATACACCGCTCTTCTGCTACGGTTCAGAAGAGAGTTCTTTTTTTTTCCCCATCCATGCTCGACTTCATGGAAACAACCCAAGAGGCAGCAGAAGGGATCTCACGTCCCCACGCTCCGTTTTTATTTTCATCATGATGGGTTGTTTGTTGTCGGCACACACTTTGCTCCAGAAGGACTTGCTGAGGGACAGGAATAAACAGTCTGTGCTTGTCGACACTGCTCTCCTCAGTCAGTCCAGGAGGAAACGCCTTGTGTCTAGACCCTGCGGGGAGACTTTAAAACTTTGTACCAAGCCCATGACTGCTGCTGTCATCACTAATGATAATGATTCTTACTGAGTGCTCATTATATGCCAACCACAGTGTTAAGACCACACGTCTCGTTCCTTTGATCGTCGTGACATGTGTGGGCTGGGAGGCAAGTTCTCTTGTGATCCCCACTGGACAGATGTGGAACAGGGAAGTGAAGCTACTTGTCTGAGGTCACATGAGTTCTTTAACCTGGGATGAGAAGAGAAAGCCATAATGGGGTATTCCTAGGTGCTTTGGAAACTGTCACTCCAACACGTTAGTCCTTAATACAGTCTCGCTTGCTCACCCCCAATCTCACCCCTCCTCCCCTCCCCTCTTTCTCTCTAGCATTCCCCACTGTTCTTGACCTTCCTAGCTCTGTGACCAAGGCATCTCCCTGTGTCTCTAAACTTGACCGCCCTCTCCCAGCAGCAGGAAGAGGAATACCCCTGCTGGCCTCCCACCATGACGGTGATGTGCCTGGCCCTCTGGAAGCTGCTGGGTTGGCAGGGAAGGTTCAGTCCTTGCTGGTGGCAGGAGACAACATGCTTTTTATCTCTTATTGCAGCATCTCTGGCTATGGTGCCGCTGGCGGGAAAGGCGGGAAGAACACCATGATGCGGTCCCACGGCGTGTCTGTGCTGGGCCTCTTCAACCTGGAGAAGGATGACACGCTGTACATCCTGGTTGGGCAGCAGGGGGAGGACGCCTGTCCCAGCGTAAGTGCCCGGAGCAGGGGTTTCTCGTCCACACTCACAGAGGCCCAGTAGAGGCTTCTTGGAGGCACCAACACCCAATACCTCCTTCTGGACAGAGCTTGTTCTCCCTAAAAATGCCCCTCCTTTTTCAGGGTCATTTGTGTGCATAAGAAAGCAGGTGATGGTGGCTATTAGGGTTTCACGTTCCCACAGAGACCGAGTTGTGGTTTTCATGAATGACCCTTAAAACCAACAGCTGGATCTTATTTGAATGAGCGAATGATCACTCTTCTCAACAGAAGAGTGAGCTGCAGACCACTTTCTGATCTTTCTGGGTAGAGTGCTGTCCTTAGAAACAGGAATATCCCAAGTTAAACATCTCTTGTTCAGCCAAAAAATCACAGACTTATAGCCTTATATATCAGTGGGTGTGTGTATACAAATGTATGGAAAAAGTTATAAAAGATACAGGTTATGTCTGGGGAGGGGGTACTTTATCAATAATGTCTAAAATTGTTACAAAAAGAATGTATTTGTATCTTATTTATTATTTGGGGGATTGAAACTAACACATATATATATATTTTACATATATATATTCAAAGCATAGACTCAGAACTGGACAACCATGTAGTCCCTTCCCCCATTTTACAGAGAAAGAAAAGGGAGATCAAAGAGTTCAAAGTCACTCACAAGGCGACACAGAGCGGAGACTCTGGGTTCCTGTTTTTGCTATGCCTACACTTGCTCAAGCCTTGGTTCCTATGGCCCTTTCCCTTTTTCCACCTGTAGCCCCATCACTGGACAATCTTCTACAGCCCCAACAACAGCCTGTCATTCTGTTTCTGACCCCACAGGAAGGTCCAGCTGCCAAAGAGGGAAAAGTCCCACAGTAGGAGCTGAGAAAGCCCAGAGTGGTCTAGACAGTGAGACAGTAAAGAGTTAGTACCCAGTCCTTTGCTTCTTGCCTGCACTGGGGACAGGCAGGACAGGGCAGTGCTCGCTGTCCTAGTAGGAACTCAGCACCTGCAGGGCGGCCGTCTCCTAGTGGACCAGAGCCCACCCTCACCTTCACCTGAAGCATAGCTTCTGCTCAGAGCAGGGGACCAGACCATGGCTGGGAGCTGTGTTCTCACACCCAGGACCCAGGGCCCCTTCTCCACAAAATTACTCCACAGCAGCCTGGACAGATGTGGGAAGAGGGGCTACCAAGGAAGCAGTTTAACTTGGCAAAATTAAGTCAGCACTCCTAACAGCCAGGCCCTGGGTCAGGAGCTGAGGGAGTAGGTAACACTGCCCACCCTTACCAAGCAACGTCAAAACAGGACAAGAGAGCAAGTGCAACCTCTTGCGTGAGAAATGTCTCAACTCCAACTTTTATTTAGCAACTATAATCAGAACTTTCCAAGCCTATATGATATATTAAGTCATTAAATTACAGGCGGCTGTAATTTTCACAGAAATTTATTGAGTGCTAATGTAATTCTTTCATCTAAGCAGAAAGATTACATTGACTTCTGCAAGGGACTTTTACTTGATTGGATTGTAATCAGTTATGTCTTTTCACGGGACCGCATCTTTTTTTTAATTCAATTGTAATCTACTTGTTCCTTAGAGTTGCTGCACTTTATCATTTTTATTAATCAACCTACTTGGTCTCAAACTTCAGGCATGGACGGGAGTTCCCAAGCAGGCTGAAGGAGGGGTTTCTCAGCCAGGGACGGCACGCAGCTCCCTCTGCTGGTCGGGCTGGGCATAGCACAAATTGTGGGGAAAGTCACTGGTCTTCCAAAGAGGCTCCACCAGGCATCATTAGGAAAGCGGAAAAGAAAGATTGTTTTCAGGTGCCTCCTCTCATCTCCAGTTCTTCCTAGGCAAAAAATAAAAATCGTGTCTGGAGATGAGCCTAACGAGAATCAAATGGACTCTAAGAATTAAACTGCAGGATTTGGAGGCTTTGCTGATTCAACTGCACATCTGCAGAGGAGTTGTTCTTCCGAGGTGCCTGGCCACACTGGGCTCCTGGTACCTGGAATGGGCTCTGGCTGCCAGAAACTCCCTACCCCACCAACACACACACACGCACACACACCCCTCAGCCTTTGCTTCTCCTGTTCCTTCCAAACCTCACTTGGTGGCATAGTTTAAATCAGGATTCCTTGATAATGCCATTACTGGCATTTCAGAGCAGATCATTGTTTGGGCTTGGGGCTGGGGTAGGGAGCTATCCTGTGCCTTGTGGAGTGTGTAGCAGCATCCGTGTCCTCCACCCAATTCATGCCGGTGGCATACCCAAAGTAATGACAATCAAAAATGCCTCCAGATATTTCCAAATGGCCCCTAGGGAGCAAAAGCACTGGTCTTCACTGCTCTAAATGTTAAGTCCCACCATCGTTGCCTGCAAGGCAAATGTGAAGGGCCAGTCCACAACCCAGACCTCTCTCAATCTCTTCAAATTTGTTCTACAAATATTTATTGAGTACTTACTATTGCTGGTCACTGTTATAGGAACTTGGGATATAGCAATGAACAAAAGAAAGTTCTTTGCTCTCAAGGAACTTGGATTCAAGAGGAAGAAGGAAGGAAACCATGATACCCCCTCAAAGGCCAAGCCCCTAGGTGGGCATGTGCCCATACTGTGGAGTACAGCCTATGAGGGGGCAGGGCCTCCAGACCCCCCAGCCTGGGGAGACGTTCAGGCAACGACCCGCAGCACTACTTCTTCTCTGCAAGAAGTCACATAGCCCCTGCATGGTTTCCTTTTTATCGTGCCAGCAAACACACAGCTTTTTCTCCCTAAAGTTAATCTTTACTCCATATGCTAAGATTTACATCATTAAGCAACCTGTTTAAGACACTATATAAATAAAGCTAGAAGCACAGTTCGGTGCTGGCTGCAGTCTTGGCTGTTCTGGCCCTTCTGATCCCATCTTTATCTCTCGTGTGTCTTATTTCCTCATTCCCCACCTCCCACTCTGGTTCATTCTCCTTCGTCGTACTGGCTTGCGAAACCATGCACTCAAGGAACAGCCTGAGAGATGAGGTCAGAGGTAAGAGTGCTGGGCCAGGCCGTCGTAAGTGGACATGTTTAAGCCATAGTAGGGTTTTGAGCTGAATAATGACTTAACACGGTAAGCGTATTAAGCTGCAATGGGAAGAATAGACCGCTCTGGGCACAAGGAAGAATCAGGGCAGTGGATTCAAGGGCTGTTGCCTTAATCTAAGCAAGAGATGATGGTGGCTCAGACCAGGTTGGTAACTGTGGGAATGGTGGAAGTAGTTGAATTCTGGGCATACTTTGAAGGTAAAATCCAAAAGAATTTCCCGCAAGATTAGGTAAGAAACTGAGAAAAAGAAAAGAGTCAAGGATGAGTCTGGAAACTGTGCCTGAGCCCTTGGAAGAAAGGAGCTGCTATCACCTGAGCTGGGGGATGCCGTAGAGAAAGCATATCTGGGGCAGGATCGAGAGTTCAGCGTCAGACACACTGAGTTGTCGAGGTCTGGTAGACAGCCAAATGGAGACAGGACAACAGGAAATGTACTGCCAGGGTTCAGGAGAGAGGTCCAGGGTGGAGATATAAATTGGGGAAAAATCAGCATAAAATTGAGACAAGATGAGATTGCCTCTGAGCAGGGCTGGGGAACCTAAGGCCTTGCAGCCACGTGTGGTCTCTGGAACTTGAGTGCAGCCTTTTTGAATCCAAATTTTACAGAACAAATTCTTTTAAGAAAAGGGGCGCAGCAAAGGACAATGAAGCTTCTCTTCTTTTGGTGCATAAAAAAGAACAATCCTGAAATCAGAAGGCTGCAGGTTCCCCACCCCTGCATAAGAGGACCAAGGACTGCGCCATGGGGACCCGCAACATTTAGAGGTCAGGAAAAGAGAGAGAAGTCAGCAGAGGGGGCCGAAGGAGAGGAGCCAGGGAGATAGGAGGGGACTCCAGAGGGTGCGGGGTCCTGGAAGCCAGGTGCAGCAACTCTGCCAAATGGTGCTGCCGGCTCCAACAAGGTGCAGACTGAGACTGGGCTAGTCCCCACCCACACCAATGAAAGAGAGACACCACCTGCCCCCAAAGAAGGCTGCAGGGGCAGGATGTGGGTCCAGGCTCTAGTTGCCAGAAAGGCCATCTTCAAGCCCCGCCCCCCCTCCTCCCCACCCCAGCGATCTCCAGGTTCTGTTCAGGGAAAACATCCCCAGGGTTAGAGATCCCACTGCTGCCCACCAGAGGGAAGGACGAAAGTGAGCAGAATCTGAGGGCTGGACCTTCTTAGCACCGCTGGCTCAGACTGGGCAGCCCTTTGATTCTTTGTTAGGAGAGGCACCTCCCCTCCAAGTCCAGGGAGGGGAAGTGCCTCTCCCAACATGGCAGAGCCATCGAGAACCCAGACTGGGCCTGCTGTCTTATCCTCTGCCCAGCTACCAGTCCACACTTCCTCCCCTGCCCCTGGCCCCAGTGTGGCCTTGTAGCTCATGCCTGGCCCAGGTGGCACTTAGCAGAGTCTCCCCCAACCCAGGACAGCACTGCACATACACAAGAAATACCAGCTCTCTAAAATAGCAACTCAGAGCCTTCTACCCACACTAAATTCACTCTAAAAAGTATCAAATTAATTCCATCATTAAATCCAAAATGCCATAAAACAAATTGCATCTCAGCTATTTATCTGGAAATTTCTCTAGTACTCGTTGCTGGCACCCCTGAGTGCCTCAGCATACGGAGTAGCTGGCGATGAATTGCCGTGTCCACTGGCTGGTTACCCGGCAGCGTTCGATGGAAATGTGATGGTTTATTGGCTTTTTTTTCTATTAAGGGAAAGAAAAGTCATTTTCCTCTGAGGCCAGGCTGATGTTTGAAGGATTCATCTGCGTGTGTCGTGGTGGCTGCCAAGCAGGGGTGGCTATTCTTTAAGCACTGCCCTTTTTACTCTGCGATTCCAGGCTTGTGTGTTACAGAAATTTCCCGCACAATCCCAGGGGCTCTCAGCGGAGCCCCCACCAGGAGTAGAAGTGAATCTAAATCAAATAATAACAGCAGCCATTTGTTCAGTCCCTAACACGTGTGACACACTAAGACACCGACTTGCACTACCCTGAAGAAATAGCACGGCAGGCATCCACTCCTGCTCCACACCGGAGCATCAGGGGACCGAGTGGCTCCGCCACAGGCGCCCAGGTGGGCTCTGGGCCCAGACTGTCAACTGCAGAGTTCACTCCCTGTCCCGCATGGCAGACAAGAGCTCTAGTCAGGACTGTGACAGGATTTCTAGAGGCAAGAAGTAGGACATTACTGGGAAGAATGACAGAAGGAGATGTTCAAACCAGAGAACCGATTTTCCCAAAGGATGAGCTCGGAATAAAATCTGAGTCTGGCTTCCTGTTGCTTTTTTCTCTTCCCATGATGCCTCAGAACTGCAACTTCTCCAGCCACCTCAGCGTCCCCTCTGTTTCCCTCCAGCCACGATCTGACCATTCAGTTTCATTCCCTCTGCCTGCCCTGATTTACAGGCCCTCCAGCCCTATCTCACCACATAGGACCTTTGTCATCTGTCTTCAGAGTCTACAGGATTCAAACAGGTCCTCCTGGACAAACTCTCTGTCCTAAAATGGACTTCTCTGAGACAAAAAGACCCTTGGGCTTAGCCCCAAACTCCAATAACTATTTACTTCCGGGTAATGCTGCTCTCTACACCTGGAATGACCAAACTTCCCCCGACTCTCTGTGCTAAAAAAAAAAAAAAGTTTTCTCATCCTTCAAGGCCCTACTAAAATCTACCTCCTGCAGGCAGTCTTCCCTGATCACACCATTCAGCTATAAAGACTCCCTTTCTCTCCCCCAGCTTCTCATAGCATTTTTGTATCTGAGCTATCCTTATGGTCCTTCCTGAGACTTCCCAGAGTGATGGTTATTTGTACACATTTTTCACCTCCTTGACTCAACTGTAAGCTCTTTGAAAGATAGAGTCTATCTTGCAGCATACCGGGTCTGACTGTTGGGAAGTGGAGAACCTTGGTTTGGACACAAACCTAATGAGCTTTTTGTTTCTACAGACAAATCAGTTAATCCAGAAAGTCTGCATTGGAGAGAACAACGTGATAGAGGAAGAAATCCGAGTGAACAGGAGCGTGCATGAGTGGGCGGGAGGAGGAGGCGGTGGGGGCGGAGCCACCTACGTATTCAAGGTAATGTCTTCGCATCAGAGTCCCAAGGGCCATGATTTCTGTACCCTGGTCTAGAAACCTCTGGTCTGCTCTGATCCCCATTTAAAGATGAGCAAATTGAGGCCCAGAGTGGTGTGGCACCTGTCTGCCCAAAGGAGGGCAGGCTCTGCTCTTGCTGACTTGCTAGCCCAATTTTCACCTTTGCCACCCAACTTTAGAGTTCCAGAGGGCCCCACTGTGCCCTCCTGGACCAGCTATCTGTGCTGAGATGAACTCTCCTGACATCATTGCAGCCAGGCCAGAAACCAATGGCAAAGGCCTCCTGCTAGGTCCTCCCATGGGGACAATGAGGTTAAGAGCTCAATCTGGAACTTGCAGGGGTCAGGGCCAGTGACTTGACCTCCCTATTGAAACCTGGCTGATACAGGAGTGGGTGGGGAGCTGATGGGTTATTGTATCTTGAGTCCAGAGCCCTCAAGCCACCTTATACC
This sequence comes from Perodicticus potto, assembly GCA_963574655.1. Taxonomy (NCBI): domain Eukaryota; kingdom Metazoa; phylum Chordata; class Mammalia; order Primates; family Lorisidae; genus Perodicticus; species Perodicticus potto. Next base: position 24,425 of record CAUYRH010042031.1, on the reverse strand, counting down.
ACCAAGAGGTCACCAGGTCACCCCAATGCCCAGCAAATACTGGGTGAGGTTCAGACATTTAAACCAAGACTCAGAGTCTCATGGATTAGAATCGTGGCTCACTTTCTCAGTTTCCGAATGTCTGCCCTGCCAGATGAAGGATGGCGTGCCCGTGCCCTTGATCATTGCAGCCGGGGGCGGTGGCAGGGCCTACGGGGCCAAGACAGACACATTCCACCCAGAAAGACTTGAGAATAACTCCTCCGTTCTGGGGCTCAATGGCAACTCCGGAGCCGCAGGTAAGGCACCCAAGCCCTGCCCCTCTCAGAACACCTCCCAGGGGTAGGGTGGGCTTCAGCTTCACCCATTGCCAATATTCACTTGAGTGTCTTTGTCACTGGTACCCAATGTACTGGGAGCCCTGGATATTGGTGCCACCATCAAGGGAGAGACAGCAGGCAGCACCCTGGAGGCCTGCAGGTCGCCCTCCCCACCTGGGATTGGAGGATCACTGAGAAAATGCAGCAGGGAGCAGCCTGGGGTAGACCAGCTGACCCTCCCAGGTTTTCCCAAAATACAATTGCTAGAGCCTCCCCCCAGGGCACCTCCTTCCTTCAGGAGCAAATGGGTCCCCCACTTAGGGTGTGAGCTGACAAAAGGAATCTAGGCACAGTCAGGGCCCCTAGGCCTCTGTGGTGCCCACCCCTAGGCCCAAGGCTGCCAGCCCCACACATATACTCGCTGGAATGCCTCCTTGAACCTCCATAATGGGGAGATGGCAAGAGCCATAATGGGACAGCACCAGGACAGACGTGGGGCAGACGTGAATTCTCTGATTCCTCTAAAGTCAGCCATCTCATAATAGTACTGAGTACAATGGATACCTTAAATGCATTAATGCATACTGTTATGATTTAATTTAAAAATTTAAGAGAAAAAATGTAAAAAAACAAAAATAAAAATATATATAAAAATAAATAAAGTCAACCATCTCTAAAGGAGCAAACACAATTCCTTTTCATATTTTCTTTTCCCTATAAGAAAAGATCCTCCTTGAGGGAAGATCTTTGACGGCATTTACAATTTGAAATTAATTAAAACAAATGCTCAAACTTTCTCTTCAACAGAGACAGCTAAAGATAAACAGGTAGAAATAGTCATCAGGCCCACTGTGCAGTAACCCCGACATTTACCCTGCATCTAACAAACCAAGAAGCACTTGGTACTCTCAGTGAGGGCCTGCAGATACCGACCCTAAAGAACCAATGGGCTCACAGAGGTCTGGTGAATGTTTTTAAACAGATAGATAGGACTCAATCTATTTTTTTTAAGTGCTTTGGATTTATTTGGATTTTGATGTCCATTGTTTTCCACACATTTGCTTGAAGGCTCCAAGTTGCAAGTGGTATTCAGAAAGCTTCTCAGCTAGGGTCTGAATAGGGTGAGAGCAAGCGATTCTCAGCCTGAATGTCTTATTTTGCATTTACTCTGCTCCCGGTCCTGCCCGGCACCAGGCAACATATCAGGTCCCTAACTCAGTGCAGGGGACTGTCCCCTCTGCCATGGGACATCTACAGCTCCGTCGGACCCACGCCCCTCTCTGGCAGCAGATGGGAGGCCAGTCATGTGAAGCTCAAGCACAGCACCCCAGCCCTGCAGTTCCACAGCTGACAAAGTCCCCACAATCTGCCTGAGGGCCTCAACACGGCTCTGCTTGGCCCTGTTCTAGACCCAAGCCATTTTCTGACCACAGCTTCATTTTTGAAATCGCTTCCTCTTTCTAGCAAGAGAGTCATCTCATTGCAAAGCTGCCCCTACCTACAGGACTCTCTGTTGCCCCTCCCAGGACACAAGTTCTTCTAGAAACCCTTCCGGGCCATTAACCCTCATGGTCTGGCAACCCCACAGGCTGCTGTTTCTGCTCCTTCTAACTGGTCTCTATGCTGTGCTGGACAGGGTCTCCCAGAGCCCTCTGCGTCTGTGGAGCCCCACCTGTGAGTTCAAACAACCAAGGATCAAAAATATTAGGGGTAAAAAGGGAAAGTTTTAGCAATATGGAACATGAACTGACTTTTTCCTGTGTCATTTTTTCCTAAACAATACAGTATAACAACTATTGACATAGCATTTCCAAGATGACAAAGCATACTGGGGGGCTTGCAGAGGTGATATACAAATTCTATTCTATTCTCATTTTATCCATGGGTTTTGGTGTCCTTGGGGTCCTGGAGCCGATCCCCATGGACACTGAGGGATGACTATAGATGCTGCTGAAGTGTCAGCTTGTGGAGTATGGGGTGGGAGGATATCTTGAGATCTGGAGGACCAGCAGGAAGGATGAACTGTGGTCAGCCTGTTGCCACGTTCAACGTCAGCTCTGTAGACGTTGCCAGAGTTCACAGCAGCTCCATTGCTGGGAAGCACAGCCCCCAAGCTGTCTCTCTTGCCAGGGTGGCACCTGTCCCTCTCACAGGGCTCCTGCTCCTAACCTCGGGCCTCAGCCCCAGCCCTGGAGCAGCCCCACACAGGATGAGCCATGAGGCCATCTGGACATGCGTGTTCTGCCTCTCAAGCCCCTAACGGTTCCCACATTTGGCAGTTTGTGGAGCATTTCACACACTCACTGTCTCCTCTGACCTTCACGTCAATTCCACCAGGTGGGTTTTATTATCCCCAAGTTACAGGCTCAGAATGGAGAAGCTCTTGCCCAGGGTTTGCAGACAGCGAACCCTAACTCCCCCTGGGCTCTCTGTGTCTAGTCCACCATTCCCAAAAGAAACCTCGGCACGGTGGCCTCTGCAGGGTTTGACAGGGTTTGTACAAAGGCTAGTGAGTCCCAGTTCTTATTAGGGTGAGAAGCATGACATGAAGGCCCTGCACTTCTCCATTCTGAGCCCGTAACTTGGGAGTTGGCCAGCACGGAGGGAAGACGGAGGAAGGAGTGTCCTTGGGACTCTGTTTGTCTACCACCTTGCCCCACCCTGTCCCTAACCAAGCCCAAGCCCTGCTTTGGAGCTGGAGAAGTCGGGCAGGGAGCAGACCCACTGGGCTGTGGCCGGGCAAATGGCCCTCTCCTGATCTCCAGCTGTGGACTCTGAAGCCCCTAGCCCCACTGCAGATGGTCCCCAGGAGCTGATGTGAGCGTCCCTCCCAGCCCCAGGTCCTGCTCCTCTGGAAAAGCCCTGAGCTAACCCCGCCAGGTCCTCACACACCCCTTCCTCATCTCCCCCTGCAGGTGGTGGAGGTGGCTGGAATGATAACACTTCCTTGCTCTGGGCTGGAAAATCTTTGCTGGAGGGCGCCACCGGAGGACATTCCTGCCCCCAGGCCATGAAGAAGTGGGGGTGGGAGACCAGAGGGGGTTTCGGAGGGGGTGGCGGGGGGTGCTCCTCCGGTGGAGGAGGCGGAGGATATATAGGTAAAGATGATTCGTGTTCAAGGTGTCGCTCCCCCCCCCCTTAGTCCTAGGCACCCACCTTCCTGCCCCTTCCCAGCCAGCCCCTGCCCTGACCCCTGTGTGGACCATGACTGCACGCCTCCCTCCCCACTGGGACCAGCCAGAGGCAGGGTGTCGGCTTCTGAGCCAGCATCCTGCCTCGAGGCTCCCTTAGAAGCCGCATCAAGAGCCCATAGGGCTCTTGGTGTCCCCCAAAGCCCAGCCAAAGAGGCTTGGGCTTTCCAGACCATTCTCTGAGCCACCCATAGGGACTCGCTGGCATGGGACCCTCAGAGGCCGGTCTCCCCCAGCCTCCCTCTGGATGGCCTGGCCAAGCTGGCTCCTGAAGGGACCAGTTTGAGGTTTCACGAGCTCCACACCCCACTCCCAGCCCCCGCCCTTCAGCTGCCAGAAGGCACCGCTTCCCATGCTGATGGGAGCTGCTCCCGGCTGCTTCCTCCGGGCCTCCGAGCGCAGTCAGAAGAGCCTTCTGACACGGAGAGGCTGAGAGAGGACACCCCGCCCCACAGACTAGGATGATGCATGCCCGTGCTGTGATGTTCGCGTCTGTGTTTTGCTTTGACGCTGTGTGTCTGATGCTTGGTTAGCCACACGCTCATCCTTCCCAAGTCCTGGGTGGGAGGAGGAGCCCGAGGGGGGAGCCCAGACATAACCCAGACCCAGGTGAAAGGAGGGCCAGGAGCCTCAGGGCACAGGGGCGCATCTCCAAAGCCCCAACCCTCACCCATGGGATGGGGCAGCTCCTCGGTGCTACTGTCCTGACAGGTCCTAGAAGAGGCCCCAAGGGTGTATCGCCGCTTGGGGAGACCAGAACTTTGTGGATTCTCACTCACATTGACTGCTTCCTAGTGGGGCCTGGCAGAATGACAGAGACTCCCCCTTGGGAGTTGATCTGGATCTGGGGTGGGGGTAGTGTCCACATACCGAGTCCCAAGAGCTGCCGCTGTGCCCTGAGCCTCCCTTCCCTCTCCAATGCCCCACCCAAGGCCCCCAGTGACCCCCTGGCTTTGGCCAGAGCTGCACGCCCCGCTGATGCGCATGTGTGTTGAGATGCTGGCACCCACCTGTCTGTGTTAAACTCCTCTCTGGTTTGCCACAGGCGGCAACGCAGCCTCCGACAATGACCCTGAAATGGACGGGGAGGACGGGGTTTCCTTCATCAGTCCACTGGGCATCCTGTACACCCCGGCTTTGAAAGGTACCCCTCTGCCAGGTAGCAGAACAAACCTCCCTAAGCTAAAACCTCAGGGCCGCTCCCCCCCGTCCAGAATACAAAGAGATAATGATGGGTCCCTTGCGGGCAGGTCTTCCAATGGCTTATGTCACCCAGTTTTCCGTAAGTTAGTTCATGCGGTTTAATGCTGACATGGAGGTGGGATACTGACTGCCAAGAAGGCTTGTCCTAGAAAATGGCACAGTCATAGCCAGCAAACCTGAACCTGACAACCGAAGGGTCACCAAGGGTACATCACACAAAAAGCAGACCTCGGTGGGCACCCCACGTCCTCTGTCCAGGCTCCTCACCAGAGGCTCCAGTGGCAGCGGGACGTAGGAACAGGCACCAGCTGGAGGGACAGCACAAAGACGGGCTTCACAGGCTCGGCCCAGACTTATCCTCCCTCCTTGTCACCAGTGATGGAGGGCCACGGGGAAGTGAATATTAAGCATTACCTAAACTGCAGTCACTGTGAGGTAGACGAATGTCACATGGACCCCGAGAGCCACAAGGTCATCTGCTTCTGTGACCATGGGACGGTGTTGGCTGAGGACGGTGTCTCCTGCATTGGTAAGGGGATGGGGGGAGGGAAGGCCCAGAGCCTGAGCTGTGGCCCATGGCTACAGCTGGTTTCGGGGGTTCCACGACACCTTGGATTCAAGTTTTGTAAACTTCCTGTCCCTGTGCCACCTGCCACAGCACAGATGCTCTGAACACTGGTGTATGGACAGTGGCCACAGCTCCTGAAGGGGCCTGAAAATCCCCCCTGTCCCATCCCTGACCCAGGGCAGGAGCTCTCTGGCATCCCCAACAGGAGGCCATCCCATCTCCACTTGAACACCATCGGTGACAGGGACCTCACTACCTATAGGGCACTCTGTCCCTTTGCTCTCGTAGGCGTCCTTGTTGGTGACAGCCTTTGAAGTGCAATTTGCAGACGGTGCCTCCCCTTCTCCTTCATATCTTCTCCACAGGAAATGAGCCCCGTTGGTTTTGAGCAGTTCACACAAGATACATTTTGTTTGTCCTCCCCCCCACTGTCCCTCGTCTGCATGTGTCCCAGTTGTCAGGGCCCCTTTTGACAGGTAGTGCCCAGTACCCAGCACAGTGCTTCTGTGTGGACTGCCCACGGGCCCAGGACACCCTCCCTGCGTGCTCTGGGCACATGCCCTGGGCCACAGGGAAGCAACAGCCTCAGAGCGGGTAACAGGTGTCACCTTCCCTGTCCAGCGATACCAAGTGCTGAACCATGTAAGGCCCCAGATCTCTTCTGCACCTGCTCTTCCGCCGTCACCCTAGAGTAGAGCCGCTGACATTCGGGACCGACACCCAGAACTGCGTAGTCAACCTTCACCCTAGAGTAGTGCCACTGACATTCGGGACCAAAACCCAGAATTGCATAGTCAACCCTGTTAAACCTTCCCTCCCTCCACCCAAAAGCTGCTGTTGAAAGCCTATAAAACTTGGATGAGTCTGTATCCTGCCCAGGGTCCCCTGAAAATGCAGGGGTGACAAAGTACCCATAGAGAGGAAAGAGCAGGAGGCTTTTGTCCCAGCTGGGGAGGTTATTTCTGACTAGAGCCAGCTCAGAAGAGCAGCTGCGTGGTTGTCAGTGCCCGTGGGGACCTGTCTTCCAGTGTCACCCACCCCAGAGCCCCACCTGCCGCTCTCCCTGGTCCTCTCCGTCGTGACCTCTGCCCTTGTGGCCGCCCTGGTCCTTGCCTTCTCCGGCATCATGATCGGTGAGTACACCAGACCCCTGGGGTTCCCACAGGGACAAGAAGGCAGGTCTGAGGAGTGTCTCAGGCTGTGCTGCAGATACCAAGTTGTGGCTCTGTTCTAAGGGTCCCTGCAATTGGGTGGGGTGGTGATTAGTGTGACCTGGGACAAGCCAGACAGAAGCTCCCAAACCTCCCCCCAGAAAAGCAGCTGCTGTCCCCTAGAGAAAGCCCCAATTCTGGACCTCGGCCCCTGTGTGCCTTCCTGGCTGCTGAGCATGGGAAGGACTCTTCAGTGGCCAACACAGTGGCTAAAGCTCACACCTGCCCTCAGACTTCACACCCAGCCCTCACATGTTTGTGGGCACAGCTCCTGGTTCACTCCCCATGCAATGCTCAAGCCCCCATCTTCTCCAGATGTCCCTTTTCTAGGCAGAGAGGATGAAAAGCTGATTTCTGAGTGTTTCCATTCAGCTTGTGAGCCAAAGTGACTTGACCCACAGGTCACAAAGGGCTCGGCATGGTCCAGCCTTGCTCCTACTGCTGGCACTTTAGACGCCCAGAACAGATGGGCAGTGGCAAGAAAAGGGGAGGGGGCAGACCCCCTTGGAGCCCTCGCAGGCCAGTGCTGGTAGAGGAGAGGGGACCCACCGGTGGATGGGAGAGGGCAGCATATGCGTGTCCCTATTCATGACATCCTTACTATGAACAGGACTGTAGGTGCAAACACTTGTTTCGTGCTTACTACACGCCTGGCAATTTACACATCTCAGTTTACTAAATGTCAAGGTAACCTTGTGATCATCAAGGTTGGCACATTTCACAGAGGGGAGGAGGAGGATAGTGGCCGACTTACTTGCACCATTCAGAAGTAACAAGGCTTCACACAGCACCTACCCCAAAAGGCAATTTCTTTTTTTCGAGACAGAGTCTCACTCTGTTCCCCTGGGTAGAGTGCCGTGGTACCCTAGCTCACAGCAACCTCAAACTCTTGGGCCTCCCATGGAGCTGGCCTTACAGATATCCTCCCACAAAGGAGAAACTTGAGAATGATGTCCCACATTGGTAAAGCGCTTCAGAATTTTTCAAAACCATTTTATGTTGGTGAACTCATTTCATTATGACAACCCTAGCAAGTGGGGAAAGAGGGCTAAGGGAAACAGGGCAGGGCTTACCGCACCTACCTGCAGAGAAGAAAACTGAGGTCCGGAGCGGTCAGGAGACCTGGGCAGCATCACTGAGCACAAGTCCTCAGATACCAACTTAGAGATCTTTCCCCTATGTGGCAGTTCTCCAAGACCCCAGTGCTGCATTTGTGCTGAGACTGCCGTACTCAGTGACCGAGCATTGCAGAAATACTAAGGCTGGTTCCTCTGCTGGCCAACTTTGGCTCCGGAACTTCTCAAGGGCACTGCAGAGACTTCCTTAGGCTTCATGGCATCTACGGAGCTTCTACCCAACTTTCCTTCCCTCCCTCCTTCACAGGGGGTCAGGCCTATGACACAGTTTGATGGCTCCCCACCCTCTCCTGGCTCCCTGCACATTTTCACTCCTAGGCAGTTCCCCTAATAAAATTCTGTCCTGTATGATCCCATCTTGAGTCTGATTATGGAAGACCTCGAACTAACGTGACTGCCCTTTTTGATACAATGGAATCTTTTCCTTTTGTAATCTTAAGCTTTAGGTTTAATTTAAATGATATTTCAATTAAAAATACGCTTTCACATCTATACTCATTGGCTAGTGTTACTAAATACAATGGAAAGGTTTAGAGCTCAGGGGAGGAGATGGAGAATGGGGATCCAGGGAGGCTTCCAGGAGGAGGTGGCCTATGCTAGCCTTCGATGGCCGGACCACGTGGTCCAGCCACAGCGCAGCTGACCACCTGTGTGCAGTGTACCGCCGGAAGCACCAGGAGCTGCAGGCCATGCAGATGGAGCTGCAGAGCCCTGAGTACAAGCTGAGCAAGCTACGCACTTCGACCATCATGACCGACTACAACCCCAACTACTGCTTCGCTGGCAAGACCTCGTCCATCAGTGACCTCAAGGAGGTGCCGCGGAAAAACATCACTCTCCTTCGGTGAGTGCCCTGCTACTGTCCTGTATGTCCATGGAGTTTACGCAATGCAAGGAAAACACCAAGAACCAGAGCCAAAAAATCCATTCGGGGGGTCCCCCCTCAAGCCGTCCTGGCCCACTCCCTTCAAGAGGGGCAAAGTGCCCTCCTCTGAGCACCCAGGGCAGCCTGACATCCCTCATCGCTCACCAACAACACCCCACAGCAAGTGTCTGCCAGGGCTCTGTCCCTCCCCAAGGAGTGGGCGCCTCCCTGGGCACATCTCTGTGTCCCTGGCACATATCATAGTCAATAGCTGTCGATTGAATGAATAAACATTTGACCATTGTCATAAATCCCTGGTTGAAACCTCTCTTACCAGGTTTCAGACAAAGCGCGGAGGCCAGGGATTGCATAGCAAAGCAGACAAAGGCTGTTACCCCTGCCCCTTGGGTTTGTCCAACAAATGTGACCTCTGGCTCAGGAGCACCAGTGGCCTATTTACAGTGGCCTGTTTCACTCTGCCTCATCTTTTCTTCTCCTTTGCATAGGGGTCTGGGCCATGGCGCATTTGGAGAGGTGTATGAAGGCCAGGTGTCTGGAATGCCCAATGACCCAAGCCCCCTGCAAGTCGCCGTAAAGGTAGGAGGCAGCTCCCTCTAAGCCTGACCTGGGCCTGCGGCCCCTGTAGCCTGCAGCTCTCAGCTCACAGCCTTCCTCCCTCCCCACCCTCCCCTTCTGTGCCCAGACACTGCCAGAGGTGTGCTCAGAACAGGACGAGCTGGATTTCCTCATGGAAGCCCTGATCATCAGGTAAAGCCACAGGGACACACACACACCACACCACAACCAACAGGGAGATGACTTCTCTAACAGACAGAAGTCTCCAAGGAAAATGGCACTGTCCCCTGCATGTCCCTGCCTCCCACATAGGAGGCTCCTGAACACTCCTGACACTTCTACTAGAGAGGAATAACTCATGACCGTTGTCTCAGGAGAAAACCATGTGACCTAATAATCCCACTGTATCACGGCCTACGACAATGCCCCTGTGGTCATTCATCAGTTCTGGTCCCCTCACTTTTGCTTAAAAAGTCAAGCATGCTAGTTTTTGACAGTTTTCTTAAGAAATAGAGCATGCTAGTTTCTACCAGTCCTAGCTTGCAGATCTAGTGGGACTGCACCCCCAGTGTGAGGCCACCCATCCCTGGGTCCATGCTGGCAGGGCTAAGTTTCAGCTGTCCTGCAACCTTTAACTTGTGGGTCTGGTTGAAGTGGGAATCTCAGAGCCTGAGGCTCCTGAGGGCCTCTGCTCTGACGGTAGATCCCCTTAAGGAGGGGGCAGTTGTCTGACCTTGAGATCTGGGTAGGGGATGGGGGGCAGGTCATGGCCCCTGGTTGCCTTGGGAAGTCTCTGAACATCCTGACAGGCTGACAGGTGGGGGCAGCCAGGGGTGTCCTCTTGGTGGAATAGGCAGGGAACAAGGCCAAGCAGCATGAGGGATATGCCTGTGGGGTCTAGAGCCACAGGAGAATGTATGGTGGGGTCAATACATTGCTTTAAAAATAACATTTATTGGCTGAGAACAGTGGCTCTTGCCTGTAATCCCAACACTTTGAGAGGCCAAGGTGGGAGGACTACTTGAGGTCAAGAGCTTGAAAGCAGCCTGGGTAATATATAGCAAGACCCCCATCTCCACAAACAAAAAAAATATTAATTAGCTGGGAATGACGGCACATATCCGTAGTCCCACCTACTCAGGAGGCTGAGGCAGAAGGACCACTTAGCCAGGAATTTGCGGTTGCAGTGAGCTACAGTCACACCACTGTACTCCAGCCTGGGTAACAGAGCAGACCCTGTCTCAAAAAATAAAAATTAAAAAATTAAAAATGTTTATTTTCTGGTTAAACATGTAATACATGATAATTGAATAAGACTTGGCAAGTGTGAGATTTTTATAGAAGAAAACTCAAGTCACTCAATCTCAGTACTGGATAATAACCAATCATTAACTCACGTGTGTGTGTGTGTGTGTGTGTGTGTGTGCTGCACGCGCGCAGCACACGTGTAGTTTCCTGGCCTGCTGCCCTGTGGGCCCTAATGGGATCATGTTAACAATAAAACCAAATCTAAGGGCTTTTTTCCCCAACTTGCTCCCTCCCCTGAGGAATCCACCGGAGACTGCAGGAACCATGAAACCATTCTGTCTTCCTGGCTCCTTTCCACACACTGTCACCAGCTCGGCTTACACTGTCCCTCCTGAGGCCTTCCTAGAGTGCTCAGCCCTGAATTCTGTTGCCCAGTTGGTGTGTCAAAAGTCTCTCCTGTCCCCACACACACTCTCCCATCCCAGCACCTGTGCCAGGTTCTTCCACCTGCTTGGCAGGGAAATTCTGGACAGACTCCTCCTGGGACCCCTGCACAAGTATTTACAGAATGCATTTACACGCCATGGCTGCTGAAAATGTACCTTTGTATCCTGCTTCCCCCTCTTAAGATTTGCCCAGGCAGCTCTGTTAACTTGGTTGCATCCTCCTCTGCTCCGCAGCAAATTCAATCACCAGAACATCGTGCGCTGCATTGGGGTGAGCCTGCAGGCCCTGCCCCGGTTCATCCTGCTCGAGCTCATGGCCGGCGGAGACCTCAAGTCCTTCCTGCGAGAGACCCGCCCACGCCCGGTGAGTGGAACAGTCTTTGCCCCAGAGGTTGTGCCAAGGAAAGGAGCAGGGAAGGCAGGAGCAAGACCGGGCGGCCTGGAGAGCAGCATTCTCAGCAGGACCAAGGGAGGCAGCCCTAGGGCTTGGATACAGCGGACTGACTGGGACAGAGTGGACAGGGTAGATGACAACCGGACCCCAGCCCCAAAGAGTTTGTGCAAGGTCCATGCAATCTGTTCCGTGTCCTGCTGATTCTGGGAAACCAAACTGCAGATGAGCAACGAGGGAAACTTCATACCAACCGCGTTGCCAATTCAGCAAACTGGCCCGGAGCAGGTCGCTCCGCAGCCACTCATTCTGAAGCCATTATCCCCGTGTCTCAGACAGGGACAGTAGCACCCGGGCATTCTGATCTTTATAAAAGTAAATGCTGAAATATTAGGGAAGGTGCTGCCCACATGTTCTGGTTGGGGTATAGAGCTTGGGTGAAGAAAACTAGGATGGACCCAGGAAGCCTGAGCTCCAGCCCTTGCTTGGCATACGGTTTAGGGCAGCCACCCCCTTAACCTCAGAGTCTGCACAGGTGAGAGAAACAGATCTCAAAGGTGGCTCTGCATCATAAAACGGAGCCGCTGGGCAACCCCTGCCTGCCCCTGCAGTTCACGTGGTGCTGCTTCCAGGACTGGAGCTACGGCGATGCAGGCCCCAGGTTTAGGATCCAGGCTTCCTCCAGGAGCCGCTGGACTGCGGGGGGCCATAGGGGCCACAGGGAAGAGACTTGCACCATGAGAAAAGTGGCACCTCCCTGCCTCCGGAAAAGCAGAGAAAGACTTGCTGCCACTTGCTACAGAAAGCCCAGTCTGATCACACCATTCACAGAGACTCAGAGTGGGGGCAGAGACCCAGAAAGGTCACGGCTGATCCAATCTCCACCCTTAGTCAGCTCAGTGTAAAATACCTTTGCCTTAGGAGCCCTCGTATGTTTTCTACAAGGCCCTGGCTGACCCATTGGGCATTTAAGCAGAATCCTGTCTTACCCTTTGAAAAGATGAGAGTGTGTGTACCTGCAAGGAGGTGGGTGAGGAGACCAGCCCCATCTCATCGTAACCCTCATTCCACATTATCACCCTCCCAGAGCTCACATTTCTCAGCACCACCTATAAAGCAGACAGGGCAGATCTCTCCCCCATTCTACGGCTGAGAAAACTGTAGCCCAGAAAGGTCGTGCCACTTGTCAAGCAAGTGGAAGAGCCAGTTCTAGAGCACAGCTCTCGGACCTACTGACTGAGTGCCCTCTCCAGCCCATTTGCCCAGTGGTTCTCTCTGTGAAGCTGTGAAGTGTCGAGGTGTTGGGTCCTTGAGAGCCAACACTGCCTGGTCTCCAAGTGTCTCTGCCAGGAGCCAGGCACCAGCTTGGTGCCTGATTTGAGCTAGGCACCAGCTTGGTGCCTGATTTGAGCTAGGCACCAGCTTGGTGCCTGATTTGCCCACTGATTTGCCCACCACCACCGCCCCTCGGGAGGGCAGAGTCTTCAGCCCTTGTGCCCTGAGATTCTTAGCAGCACTGTTGGCAGAGGTCAACAGGGGACATGTGGCACCACACTTTGGGAAGAGGTTTTCCTACTGGCCCTTCTTGTGGCTTAAGGAAGAAAGTATTGTGTGTGCGGAGGACAGAGCCTCCCACACAAAGGAAGCCTGGAAACCCAATCACTTGGAAAGTTCAAGGACTTTAGAGGTGGGAAGGGAAGGAGTAAGGAGCAGGGCCTCCCTTCCCTTTGATGACGAAAGATGATTTAAACATCATTGCCAGGAGCAAAGCACAAGCAAGGAAATGGTTGTATTTCTTATTACCTCCCACCACCAGGGCACCGTCCTCAGGAGGCTCAGAGCAGGAGGCTGCTGCCAGTTCTGATCTCTGCCAGCAGGTGCTGCCCAAGGAGCTCCCACAACAGGGAGGGCACCTGCCCTCAGGAGAGCCACTTCTCAGGCTCAGGATTCCGCCCACCAACCACGACCTTCTAATGGTTGACCCTGCTTTTCCTTGGCATGGCTTTCCCTGCCAACCATCCTCCCACGCCTTTGACCCTCATCCAGGTAGCAGCCCGATGATGCTTCTCAGCTCCCCACACTACCCCCCATCCCAGCAGAGCTGGTCTTTTCTGAGATGCCCAGCACATGAGAGGTGATTTCAAATGTTGAACTGTGGCCCTCCAGAGCAACCCCACACTGGGGTGTTTGTGGCAGCAGTCTCCTGGGGGGATTAGAGGATTGGCTGGGCTTCCCGCATGAATCCTCAGTGCCACAAAATTCATCTTAGTAAGATGAGGATTTGGTGAACTGTGAGAAAGATGTGATTTCAAGTGGATAGAGGGGACTAATATCATCAAATCCTACTTAGAATAAAGAAAGGAGAATTCACCAAGGGACACCAGGAAGGGAAAAATAGGTACACGAAAGAGAAAGCGGGCCCAGATGCCTCCAGGTTCAAATGCCTCGATTCCACCTGATTCACAGGTTCGAATCCCCCTGAGACTTGCATGTGTCCCCTGATGACCTGCCGTGTACAGGCCCCAGACTGGGAGGGCACCGTCAGGCGAGGCATCTGTCTTCACTTCCCACCAGCCAGAGCTCCCCTTCCCAAAGGTCCCCTTTGAATGTTGAAAAAATTTTGCAGACCCAATGTTTATTCAGCATATATTTATGGAGGGCTTCCTCCATGCCAAGTAGAGGTTACCCTGTGTCTAGTATCCATTGATTCAATCGGTAATGCCAAAAGCCAGTAAGAAGTCAGTAATCTATAAAGGCATAGGGCTTTAATCACAACCGTGTCTATGACTACCTGGGACACTGCAATGCCTCCAGCTAATGGCGCTATAGAAGATGTTCGATGAACAGGTGGCATTCTGGATCCTAGAGGTCCTCAGAGGTGAGAACCTCTGATCTGGACTCATGATCAGGTTTGCATCTTTGGCTGTGACTTTTATAACACCAGAGTGGCTCCAAAAGCAAAAAGGGGCATCTGGTGCAAAGGAACAGCTGAAGGTGCAGGAAACGAGATGCCCAGAAGCATTCACTTCTAAGCATCACGTCTTTTCAAAGTGGATTTTTGCTGCTTTTTGATATTTTGTGCATTCTGTGCTTTTTCCTTACATCCCTCCTTCTCACCGGTACACGCATCAATATCAACATAGACGCTATTCTGTTTTCACTTGGTAGAACAATTCCTGTCCTTTCTTCGAGCTAGTCAGCCCTCTGACGGCGGAGCACTCAGACATGAAGACACCTGCCTACAGGTGTTCTTTGCACCAAACTTTGAATGCCAATAGGCGTTGTTCACCGTCAAAAGGTTAAGAAAAGGAGAGCTATTGGTATTATTATCTTTTTTTTTTTTTTAGTATATATTACACTTTAGGAATAGCTCCTCAGAAGTTATGAGACCAAAGTCATTCCTTTTTCCTCACCTGTAAAGGTGAAGTATTGGCCTAACAGTGTCCCTGAAAGGAACACGTGCCCTGGAACTCCGGGCTCCACTTGCGGCGCCGCCACGGCTGCCCCTCAGCCCCCACCAGCGCGCAGAGAGACTCGGAGAAAGCTGCTTGGCCCAGGGATTTCCACGCCGGTCTGACATTCCAGTTGCATCCCACAAACCCACAGCATATGCTCAGAACCGCGACTGTGTGAAAAATGCCTGGTCGCCGAGGGAGTGCCACACTCCGGTGGCAGGTCAGGGATGAGACCTCCATTCTCTCCATCTCTGCCCCAGGATGGATACAATGTCACTGGGTACCTATCAGATTCCCCACAACCGTCCACAGCACGCACCACACACATGACACAGGCACACCACATCACACACACACATCACATCATAACCACACACAAACCACATACACCACACACACCACACACACATGAACACCACACATGACACACACACACATCTCATCACACACCACATACCACATCACACACCACACACACAACCCCCACACACACACCATGTAGCTCAGGCTCCCGGGCAGGAAGACCCGTAGTCCTCGCATCCGAGTGCCGGAGCTAAGACACAAAGAGCCAGGCAGGAAGATAATCTTCCTCAAGGCTCCATCTCTACCGTCTGGACCAGGCCCTCCTTGGGTAGGAACAGAAAGCATTTTCCTGAAGAGAGAAGAGGTATTTCTAATACAACAGCAAAATGGACGAGTATTTTCCTCAGAAACACAGCATTTCTTTCTCCCAGGAGATGGGGCTGTCTCTCCCACTTTGGACCCTAGCGAGGCCTCTGGAGAACAAGCACGGGGGCCATTTCCCAAGACCCCCAGCCACGGCCCTCCCAGGCGGTGACCCCATGGGACTTGTAGGTGCCTTTGTGAAGCCTTTCCTCTGTGCCCCTTTGTGTGGGTGCTCCTAACAAGCCAGTGCGGCCGATGGCATCACGCCACTTTCACAGGTGAAACTGGCTAAGAGAGAGGCTGAGCCATTAGCCCCAGTCACATGGCCAGTAAGGGACAAGCAGGGTGAAGCCCACCGGACCGATGGTGAAGTATGCTATCTCCGTCCCCATGTGCTGTTCACCGTCACCCACCCCAGACACCCTCTCCTAAGACACTCAGTTTTAACTCCTGGAATCCTGCCACACACATCCCAACTCAGATCCTTAAAGCTCAGGTCTGGGCAGCTTAGGCTCCACCCTTCATAGCTGTGTGAACTGTGGGGAGTCACTTACCCTCTCTCCACACTCAGCCCTCTCCTCTTTCACGTGGGTACCCCCTTCTCCCTAGCCACCTTACAGCCCGCTGCACCATGGCGGATCATGCGCACAGCCTTGCTCTACTAATCGTGAGGCACTGATCAGGTACTGCCCACCCCATGGTCTCCCCCAGATCTGGACAGCCCTGAGAAGCAAGGCTCCCCTCTGCCTCCTCCACACCCACACCACTGCTCCAAGGAGTTCTGGGAGGCCCTGACGCATAGCAGAGACAACCCCAGCAGGCTAAGCCTACCCCAGACCCTGGCTACATTGGGGGCTGGGTGACTTTCCTGCCGGCACTTCAGGACTAAATAGCGCAGGTCTCTCTCTGTCCTTGAGGATACAATGTGCCAGGGTAAAGGCTCTGAGTTTGTCAGAAGGAAGAGCAAAACCCAAGAGCATGGGTTTCTTGCGGGGAGTTTGCCGATGAACTCAAGCGTCAACAGCCTAAACACCTGTCTTCAGGTTTAAAGGATGCGCCCCAGCCGGGAGGGGATTGGCTGCCCACTGTGCTTTCTTGGGAAGGTGTTTGAATCTTGCCCCTCTAGGTAAATTGTAGCCCTGAGCTATAACCGACCCACCCAGGACTCACTGACCACTCAGAGTGTGCCCAGCATAGCGCTGGACTCGGTGGGAAAGTAAGATCTCTGACTCTGGAACTTCAGACTTGACTTGGGGACACTGAAATGAACACAGACCACCACAGTGACTAGGACACCACATGTGGATGAGCTGCTGCACACTCGGGAACTTTGGAAGTAAAGGGGGGCCAAGCTGGGATTCACCTTCAGAAAAGGCGTCACGGTGCAAGAGGCCAAGACAGGATGTTCCCCAGAGCTGGCGGCCACATGACATGTCCGTTTGCACGAAAGAGACTTCTCGCAGGAAAGACTGAGATCGCTCTTAACTCCCCAGCATTTTCCCAAAGCTTTTCTTTCTCAATCCCCTTTAGCTCTTTTTCTTGAAGAAACTAAATTTCAAGAAATATTTTAAAAATTAAGGAGTTTTTGAACATTGCCCCCCTTGATTTCCTCACAGGCTTGTTTATAAATTGGGGGGTATTCTCATGGTGAAGATTGGGGTAGGAAAAGGTGCAGAGTCAGTTAAGAGGAAAGACATCTGCCTCTCGTGGGTTCTGGTCTGGGGGTTCCCAGCTCTGGCTGCACATCAGCACGGCCCTGGGAAGCCCGACCTGTCGACCGCTGCGCCCACCCAGAAGGGTGGGATCCTGGTCTGGGGTCGGTCCCGGGCCTCAGGGGTTTCCAATGTGCAGGTGGGCTGAGCCCCCTAGAGAGCACCAGAAGCCAGTGTTTCCGATCTTCCCTCCCCGCACCCCACCGTGAGCGTCTGGTCAGTAGACACTTCTGTCTCCCGGCAGAGTCAGCCCTCCTCCCTGGCCATGCTGGACCTTCTGCACGTGGCTCGGGACATTGCCTGCGGCTGTCAGTACTTAGAGGAAAACCACTTCATCCACCGGTGAGTCAGAGAGGCCTAGCGCTTCCCGCGCCAGCTGTGTGCTGCCTGCCCATCTCAAGGCCCCACATCCCCCTTCAGAGTGCAATACCAGGTCTCTCTCCAGAGTTTGCATGACTCAGCTCTGTTTGTTTTTGAGGTGGTAACTTGCTTGATCAGGGCTTCAGTTGTCACATGGGTAAAATGGACGTTGTAACATTCCCACGCCAGTGCTGGGGGCCTGTAAATTACTCTTGACCTCCTGTGAAGTCTCCTGCCTATACCTTGAATGTTCAAATCCTATTATCACTTTAAGGTCCCCCAAAACTAGAAAACTGGGCTTCTTCCAGGGAAGTTAAAAGAATCACATGTTTAACAATAGGTAACTTGTGCATATAGTGGGGGAACAATAAATGTTTGTTGATTAAGTTAATTTTTTCTAAAATACTCTAAAATGAAGGTGTAATGAGTATTTTCTTTAAGGCTATACTTCATTTCTTCTACTCTAATAACCCTTGTGTTTCAATGCTGTTTGGACTGTCCACACTTGATGCTGCAAACATCACAGATCGCACGTTTCTTTCCTTGTGAGTGTTGGTGACTTGCTCAGGTGACAGCCTAATTCTAAAATCTGAAAAGCCAAATAGATTGTTAGGCTCTTTGCAAAGCCCTTCTGTACTGATTTGCTCTAGTTTAGTAAATAATAGCCTGGTGAACTCACAGTCATTTATTAATCCCCATCTTCAAAGAGTTTGAGGCATATGAATAATATAGTTGGGATATGTAAGCACAAAGCAGGAGATTAGAGATGCTGACTGTGCTTAGAAATAGAGAAGTGTGTATGGAACAAGCTGTGCTCTCTCCCTACCGAAAACGGGAAACCAAAGATTAGGAAGTACACTTGCCCAAGTCCCTACAATAAAGTCTCTCTCAATAGCTTATTGCTTTTCAGTTCATCCTCTTGATTCTAACCTTCCCACTTGTGGATCATCCTGCCTGATAGAAATAACAGAAGCTAAAGAGGAGTTGGGTCCAGCTTCAAAGATTGGGTCATTCCTATTCTTGTCCTTTTCACTGGACCCAGAACTTTCCATAAATCTCGCCTCTGGGCTTTGCCATTACTCAGCTGAGACAAGGTTGTGCTCTTTTCCGTAGTTAGAGCCAGCGTCCCATCTTTGGTCCATGTCCTTGAAGTCTGGACCTTGAAGACTCACTTCTCATTGAGATCTTTTCTGCTTTTTATCTCCACCTCATGCTGATCGCCGCAGCACACAGACTCTCTGACCGAGGGATCATATCCACCTTTCCTCTGAGCTTGAAAGCTGCTTTGCTAGAGTCACAGCACGTTATGACTGTATCCAGTGTTCCGTTGTTACAGGTGGTAACAGGATTGCAGTCTCAAGGGTCCTGTCACTTCTTATCTGTGAATAGTTACCAAAGGTCAGAATTAGCTCCCAGAGTAATAGTCTGTTGATCTTTTATCTTCTTTAAGAAATTAAATTGTTAAAGACCAAATGAAGAATGTTTCATTTGAACTGTTTCAGATGATCTGTTTTACACAAAAGGAAACATCTGGCAGAAATTCTCCATCTCAATCAAAGCTTGTCCTCTGGAGTAATTTAGTTATTTGTATTGGGAATGAGTTCTTTGAATTTTCTAAGACGTCTGTGGTGCACACCCACAACAGAATCACCTTTAATGCTCTCTGCCCCACCGCCCTATGCCTGTCCTCGTGTTCACGGACTTCCACACACATGCACTTTCTGAATTCAGAGTGGAACGCCCTCATCAAATCCACGTGCTCCCACTTTTTTATTAAATCTCTTTCCTTGGGACATAGTTTATTGCCATTTCAAGAATGAGGTTTCATTTTATCAACTCTTTGTTTGTTCTATGATATTATATTTACTTTCTTGCCCTTAAATTCAAGAACGCTTTTTTAAAAACTCATTCCATACTATCAGTATAAAAACCTTTCTGGGGCCATAAATATTGTTCCAGGTCTACTTTGCCATATTTCTCTTGAGAATTAATGGCTATACATCCAACTATATTTCTTCTTTTTGATGTCATATGTGTTCTGACTTTATAGTTTTATGGAGGCATTTCATATACTACCACCCCTAAAAATTCAACTTAAACCTTCTGGTTCAGGTCAATGGCATTAACAATATCTATTTTTTAGGGTTTTTGTTTGTTTGTTTGTCTTTTTGTTTTTTGAGACAGAGTCTCCCTCTGTTGCCCTGGGTAGAGTGCCATGGCATCACAGCAACCTTGAACTCATGGGCTCAAGAGACCTTCAGGCCCCAGCCTCCCAAGTAGCTGGGACTACAGGCGTGAGCCACATCTTGTTAGTTTTTCTATTTTTAGTAGAGGCAGGATATTGCTCTTGTTCAGATTGGTCTCAAACTTTTGAGCTCGAGCAATCCACCCACCTTGGCCTCCCAAAATGCTAGGATTACCAGCTTGAGCCACTACGCCTGGCCCCATTGTTCTTATATCCTCAGTCGTGATCTTCAATCCAGACATTACTTTTTTAATACTATCTTAGCAGCCAGTTGTCTCTTCTCCAAGGATCAGTCAAGGATCAGACTCTTCATGAAACCAATTGAGTATGAAAACGTCATCTGTGGCCCCTGAGTACTTCTTTTCTTTTCCTGCTCAGGACTTGAGTATCTTCAGAGACCCATCCAGACTTCCTCTGGCTGCATCCTTCATCCGCCAGGTGTGTCAACAATGAGTGAGCAGCCAGAGAGGAGTCGTCAATGAGTTCTGGAAAACTTTAGGTCAGGCCTCAGAGACCCGCTACAGGAAACAGCCCATCTGCAGTCTATCAACACAAAGCACAACTTCAGAACTTGGAAGAAGCAATTCTTTGATTCTTCAGCCACGTAGCTTAGCAAATGCTTTAGCTAAAACCATGGATATAAGAACTATCGTGGCTTATTTCTTAAGCTACTTGAACTTGGTCTCATTAAAGTGATGCTGTTCTAATGCACTCCTTCAAAACTGGCAGAACCCAGCCAGCGGTCTATACAAAACAACAACCTAAGGCCAAGTAGCATTCCTTATGCCCCTAAATTATCTGCTTTTAGCTTAATTTGTTTAATGAAATGGGGATAATAATACACCCTACATTTTGTAGAGTGGTTGTAAAAATTAGACATGAAATATCTGCAACAATGTGACGCATAGGAAAAGGCCAACAAATTCTAGTTCTTATTGATATAATTATTTTATTATTATTGTCCCAGTAAACATTTCCCCTAATCCATTTCCATTTTCCCACTAGTTCTGAGGCATAGAATTGGTAAAACTATTTCTTTCACACTGAAGTCCAGTAAACACATAACAAAGGAAATATAGGGCAGAGGAGGGAACCATCAAGCTTCAGACTGGAGGTAAAAATCCTGGTGATGGGTTTTGTATATTTATCCTCCCCGGACAAAATTAGAAAATGCATTTTCTCATTGTTTTTGTTCCCAGGGACATTGCTGCCAGGAACTGCCTCTTGACCTGTCCCGGCCCTGGAAGAGTGGCCAAGATTGGAGACTTTGGAATGGCCCGAGACATCTACAGGTGAGGAAAGACTGGCAGGCCTGTGTCCTGCGGCTCACCCCTCACTCCCGACAAGGCGTCACAGCTGCTTGTACCTTTCAACATCTCCTGGTATCTGTCAACTCACCACCCCACACTTCATGAATCTCCTTTTCAGCATGTGGGAAACTGTGATGAGTGCCCACACCTAAAGGTCTTTTTTTCCCGCAGTTTTTTGTTTTTGTTGTTTTTTGGGGGGGCCAGGGCTGGGTTGGGACCCGCCACCTCCAGTATATGGGGCCAGCGCCCTACTCATTGAGCCACAGGCACTGCCCACACACCTGAAGTTCTAACTCGAGAACCACGCTGCCCCTGATAATCGCCACCACGTTCTTGCTTAGCTTGTCTTCCTGGTTCCAGCTCTAATCCTGCCGTGTTTTGAGACACAGAATAACTCAGATACTTGATGAGGAAAAGACTTTAAAGGGAACTTTATTTAACTTCCTCAGCCCCTCTTCCTGATACTCAGGAATTCTAAGTGGCCATAGCACCCGTCACCCCAGACACCAGCACCCACAACTAACAGGGTGCTGGGCCCAGCTCCCCCACACCAGGAGACTGCCAGTGTAGTTCAGAACCTGCGGGCAATTAGCTCAGCTTCATTTCACTCTACCCTGTCATATTCTCAGTGCCACATTAAAAAAAGGAATATTTCTTTTCCAATTTTAAAAACTAGTACTACTGGCTCGGCGCCTGTGGCTCAGCGAGCTAAGGTGCCAGCCACGTACACTTGAGCTGACGGGTTCAAATCCAGCCTGGGCCCACCAAACAACAATGATGGCTGCAACCAAAAACTGGCCGGGCGTTGTGGCGGGCGCCTGTAGTCCCAGCTACTTGGGAGGCGGAGGCAGGAGACTCGCTAGAGCCCAGGAATTGGAGGTTGCTGTGAGCTGTGAAGCTATGGCACTCTACCCAGGGTGACGGCTTGAGGCTCTGTCTCAAAAAAAAAAAACAAAAAAAACTACTACTACTATGATTGAACTTTATCTCACCCTTTTCCCAACTCCTGAATGTTTTCTTTTTCTAATTATGAACATTGACTTGCTACACAAGCGGAACCAGTCACTAAATACCCCGTCCCTAACTCACAGGGAGAGGGACAGAGATGTTAGCCAGAGCGTTAACGCTTCTGGAGAGTAAAGGCCGTTGATCCCGACAGTCCTGAAGGCGTCAGTGAGCACTGCTAACTCTCCCTCTCCCGAGGGTTAGCATCACATGAGCAAGGCGAGCAGCGTGTGGAAGCCCTGTCTGGAGCCACCTGCCCCTGCTCTCCATCAGTGACAGCAGGTGCCACTTTCCCGGCTTCCGCTCCCTGCAGGCTCAGCACTCCCTCTCTCCTTTCTCAGACCCCCCCCCCCCCCCGGGACTACCTCCTGTTCCAAATATAAACGCGGCAGCATGACCTGACCAGCTCTCTGGGAACTGCCTTCACTTCTAACAGGCTTCAGTGCTAATGGCCCCCTGCTCCAGGCTTCAACCGCCCTGAGTTACCACATTCCCACAGTTCCCCACCTACCCTGCGCAACTGTGTGGGTCAGGACTGTTCTTCCAGAAGAGCTTCGTGGCCACTCGGCTCCCCCAGTTTCCCTGCACCTGACCCCTGCCTCAAGGACAATGCCTCAGTTCTTTCCGTCCGCTGCTTTGTATGTGAATATTCCTGCGTTAGTATACGCGTTGCTCTGTACTACGATTGCAAATATATCCATTTCTGCCACTACACAGTATCCTGGGGAGAGAGACCATGCCTTATGTATGCCCTCAGCAAGCGCGTGGCAGAGTACTTGATACATACTAAATATTCAGCACATTTGTTGAAGTAATTAATTAATGTAAGCAGCTGGCAGGAAGCTGCCTCCCAGAACACACCCAGGCAGGAGCACACCAGGCTAGGTATGCAACTGGCTTAAAAGGTAGATGAGTTAGTTTATTGGCTTTTATAAGTGAGTTGCATCCGTGACATTACTAATAAAAACTAATAAATGAATTCACCTACCTTTTAAGCCAACTCAGCTCCCAGCTCTCTGGTTCTTTTGTCTGGGTATGTTACGGGAGGCAGCTTCTAGACCGCTGTCTAGATTATTCGTTAGAGGGCTATACTGAACTAAATGCCACAAAGGATCCAGAAGGAACAAGACACAAGCCCTGCTCTCAGCTCTGCCATTACAGATCTCGCGTTACTGCAGATGATCAGAAACACTCTGTGCTTATAGGTTGGGGTAATGTTACTCCTTGTGAGTTATAATAAACAAAGCCCAACCGGGAAATCTAAACATCTGCCAGCAGGTATCCTCCTCATTGCATAGATCTTTTCTTCCATGCTCTCGTGGGCTATTTTGGCTCCAATTAAATGACACCACAGTTCTTAACTAAATGATCTGTGCACCACTGCTCTCCTCCTGAACCACCGAGGACCCCTCATTGATTTCAATCCTTTAATGGGTAGACTCTGCCGTTGCCACTTTCTCGAGTTTTCTGGCAGAGTTGTTGCCTAGTGCCATCTCCGAGTCCAAGATGGGTTTTCTTCTTGTTCCCCACAGAGCGAGCTACTACCGGAAGGGGGGCTGTGCAATGCTGCCAGTGAAGTGGATGCCCCCAGAGGCCTTCATGGAAGGAATATTCACTTCTAAAACAGACACGTGGTGAGTCTTTCTGCTACCCTCCACCAGGGATGACTGTGGCCTGAAGGCGGTGCTCTGGGGCTCAAGTGATTCTGACACTCTCAGCATGGAGCCCTGGGGTTAGTAGGGAGGGAGACGAGAAGAATAATACATCCCATGACAGTGGTTCTTGCAGGTTGGCGTCTATGAATCCTCAGAAAGGGTTGATGAAATGCAGATTACCAGACTGCACCCTGGGACTTCACAATTCGGAATGTTGGGGATTGGCTGAGAATCTGCATTGCTAACAAGTTTCCAAATGATGTTGACATTGCTGGCTGGGGGACCACACACTGAGAGCCATGGGTCATTTTAAATGGCAGAGTGAACCTGCGCTCCCTTGCAAAGTACACACACACACACACACACACACACACACACACGCACATGCACATGAGTAAAGGGAGGCTTTCTCATCACATTAAACCCCACAAAGACGAATGATGACAATGATGACATTTGGTAAACTGAAAGTTCAGGGACTGGTGGTGCCTTACTGAGGAGACTAGAAAGTCATTCTCTAAACCAACAGTTTGGGTCCAGAAGCAGACTGGTTCCCTCTGCCTGAGAGCCGCAGAAAGGCCCAGGAATTGAAAGTAAGGATGCAGCAAACAGGAAAATGAGAGAGGTCTATTTGAGAAGCTGTCTCTCTCTGGGCTGGATGACAGGCAAGGAGGGGGACCTCCAACCCCCACCGGAGGCTCCAATAGCCAAAAGCCTGGACAACTGCCAAGGAGACACCTGCGCCTTGGTGTCTCCTTCACTTTACACTTAGGACTAAATGTGGAACCCCCATTTCCTATGCCTAGGTCAATTTCTTGTGAATTTCCTAGGCCTCAATTCCATGAATGGACTGTATCCATTCATTGATACACTCATTCACCTT
>CAUYRH010042029.1:0-78609 GCA_963574655.1 Perodicticus potto | reverse complement strand
CTTAACATATACCTTCTTAGCAAATTTCAAATATGCAATAGAGTATTGTTAACTATAGTTACCATGCTGTACATTTGATATCTTGCAGAATCGAAACTTTCTATCCATTGTTTTTGTCTTTTTCATATTTGCTTTGTAGATGTTCTTTATATATTCTGGATGTCCTCTCAATTATAAGAATTGGAAATTATTTCTTCTACTCCTGAGCCCTTTCATTTTATTATTTTAATGTTATCTTCTAATATTTTAAGTAGTTGAATTTACAAAATATTTTTCCTTATGGTTCTAGATTTTTGGGTCTTATTTAAGAAAATATCTTCTATCTTGAAGTTGTAAAGGTATTTTTCAATATTCTAAAATTTGTAAAGCTTGATTCTTATATTTAATCTACCTGGAATTTACTTTTGTGTATGGTATAAGGTAGGGATCTTCTATATGTGTGTGTCCACATTATTTATTGAATAGTTTTTGCTTCTTTTTATACAAAATGGTAGCTTTGTTTAGTTTTCAAGTGTGTGTGTATGCACGGGCACATGCATTTCTAGACTTTAAAATTATGTTCCATTGATCTGTCTCTCTATTCTTGTAGCAATATCATATTCTCTTAATTACTGTATCTTTAAGTAAGACATATATGGTAAGCAAACCCAGTGCCCTATTGTTATTTTATTTTACTGACTATGATCTTCTACAGAAATCTAAAAATCAACATGTGAAGTACCATGAGAAATCTTTTTGGGATATTAATTGGAATAACATTGGCTTTATAGACTAATCTGGAGAAAAATGGCATCTTTATGAACATAGTATTTTTATTTCAGGTCTTCTTTTATGTCCTTTGATGAGTGGTATATCTCTATAGAAGATCTGGAAGTTTTCATCTGTCATTCCTTTTGGTGAGAATGTACTTCCATCAGATCTTTGCACAGTTGCCTTTCTGTGTTAGTTCTCTAAGGCTGCTGTTACAACAAATTACTGTGAATTATGTGATTTAAAACAACAGACATTTTTTTCTCCTAACAGTGGAGTCCAGAAGTCTGAAATCAAGGTGTTGGCAGAAAAAAAAAATTAAAAAAATTAGAACACATGGAGAAAAGGGGGAAATGGTGTTGGCTGGATCATCCTTCCTCTGAAGGCTGTAGGGTAGAATTCAGTCTTGGCCTCTCCCAGTTTCTCTCATCGTCAGCATTACTTGACTTGTGCCTGCATCACTCCAATTTCTGCCTCTGTTTATACATCATCTACTCCTTTGTGTGTGTGTCTTATTTCTGTCTCAAATACTCCTGTCTTTCTTTTTTATGTTAAAATTTTGTCAGTTATGTAATAGTTCATCAGACTTTCTTGAAGAAGGACATTTGTTAAATTAGATTTAGGGGGCACCTGGATGATCCAGGATGACCTCTTTATCTAGAGATCTTTATCACATCTACAAAGACTTTTTCCAAATAAGTTCATGTTCACAGGTTCTGGGGATTAGATCATGGACATACCCTTTTTTTGGGGGGGGGGAGGAACATTGTTTTAATTAGCTACTTTATATATTCAGAGCTTGACTCAAATGTCACTTCTTCAAATGCCATTTTCTTTTTTACATACCCTTTCACCTAAAATTATCTTAATAATTTATTAATGTCTTTTTCATTGTCTCCCTGCCCATCAAAAATAGAAACTCATGGAGGGAGGGGCTTTGATGTATTTACTGCTATATCCAGGTTGACATTCTAACCGTACACACTGGGAAAGCTTTTTCATGGCTGGTTCGTCTCTGGGCATCCATTCTAATTTGTCCACGTAATTCTATTGAAGTTGCTAGATAGTTTAAACATCACCCCTGACTGTATGTCCAGCTCCTAAAACACTGTCTGGAACACAGTGGACTCTCAATAAATAAAAGATGGCATTGATGAATACAGATGGGGGTGGAGACTAATGCAGAGGCCAGATTGTGGAGAGATTCCTATGTCATGATATGGAGTTTGAACTTTATCCTGGAAAAAAAAATAGATATTCATTCCAGAGTGTTAAGCATGAAAAAAAAAAAATAATAAGGTCTCCATTTAAAACATTTTAAATTTAAACTGAATTCTCCTTAGAAATTTTAGACCCTCTGCCAGGTTCTTTCTTTTATAAGGACGCCGTTATTAGATCTGCCCTTTTTTAGATGAGGTAGATGGATACTAAAAAATTACACAACCAAACCTTTGTTTATTTCTCAAGGAACATCCCCACCACATCATGTGATTGTGTATATGCACACATGTATTTGGCTTTGTGAAGATTTTGGACTAAATATCTTGAGTATTAATAGATTGGTTGAGATTGTCTTTGTTATAAACAGCAGAAACTAACTGGAAAATTTAAGGAAAAGAAAAGTATCATCTATTGGATTGATATGGAAGTACGTATTATAATCTAAGGAGCAAGTGATTAGCTGAGTTACAGCAAGTCAAGAGCTGGGGCCACCCGAAGCTTAGTACCAAGAGCTCATGGACATTTTCTATAGCGTGTAGTCATTGTGCCAATGACTCTCGTCTTTAGGTCTCTCAATTCTAAATTTCAGAAATGTTTCACACTGAAGTTTCTCTTAAATCTGTTTGTATTTGATGTTTGTCTTTTAGTGAAAGTAAAGGCTTTGATATTTTCAGATATACTATATTCTTCCTTTCCTCTCATCGTATTAGGACCCCTGGGTATCATCTAAATATACAGAATAAAGACTTTACTCTCAGACCACTCTACCCTAGGTATGGCTTTATGATTTAAGTTCTGGCCAACAAAATGTAAGAAGAAATGCATATGGTAGCTTTCAGGATCTTTCCTTAAGGAAAGGCTTTTTTTTTTTTTTTTGATGTTTCCTGGAGTGTAAATGTGAAGGCTGAAGATCTAGAGTCATCTTGGACCAGAAGGATGATAGTCACATGCAGGGATGGCAGAGGGGTGAGCTGATGGGTTAAGGGAGACTTGTGTAGTAGAGCTACTCCGCATGCCCTGAACTTTCTCTACCTGTGGGCTTTTTTGTGTGAGAGAAAGTGTGTGTGTGTGTGTGTGTGTGTGCGTGTGCGCTCGCACACGCACGCGCACATGTGTGATGTACATAGTCCCGCTGCCAGAACTCCTAGCAGTGACACCCAGATTCCTGACCACAGAGACAGAGATAATAAGTGTTTATTGTTTTAAGTGGCTATGCTTTAGAGTAGTTTATTAATTATGCAACCAATAACCAAAACACCTTGAAGAGAAGAAATAATTTGAGTTGGTTTTTGAAAGCTAATAGGGGAATTTATTTTCATATTTTTAGTAAAGGAGTTGGAGGAGGCATTCTAAGTGTACTAGACTACATGTGTACAGTCACAGAAAAGTCCTAATGTTTTCAGGAATAATTTTCAAAAATCTAACAAGTTTTATGAGATCAGAGAATACAGAGTGGGGAGTTGCATGAATTGAGATCAAAGCCTGTGAAATGTCTGTTGCAAAGCTGAGAAGTTTAGACTTTGCCTTAGATGCCACACGGAATTAAGAATGGGTTTGAATCAGGGTATAGTATGTTGAGATTTGGGTGGGATAACGAATCTTGCTTTGTAGCCTGAATGGGGAAGTGATTCGAGCTAAAAAATGATGCGCTCGTGTGAGAGGTAGTAAGTTGGATCCAGTAATAGAAATAGAGGAAAGGTGTGGCTGGGTGTGGGGGCTCATGCATATAATCCTACCACTCTGGGAGGCCAAGGCAGGTGGATCACTTGAGCTCAGGAGTTTGAGACCAAACTGAGCAAGAATGAGACTCTGTTTTTACTAAAAGTAGAGAAATTATCCAGGGGTGGTGGTGCACACTTGTAGTCCTAGCCACTTGGGAAACTGAGGGAAGAGGATTGCTTTAGCTCAGTTTGACATTGCTGTGAGCTGTGACACTACAGCTCACTCTGAGTGAGCACTCAGTAGTCTCACTCTGGGGCAACAGAGTGAGACTACTCTGTCTCAAAAAAAAAGGGGGGGGGATGGGGTAATTCAAGATATTTTTTGAAGGTGAATCCATACTGAAACCTGAGAATCAAATTATGCAGTTGCAGCAAATATTAATAGAATCGATTCAATATTTCTGACGATTATTGAAATTGTGTACTTTAAAGTACACCGTAGGCATGTCTTAATGTGTTTTAATGAATGAGTAAAACTACATGAAGAAAATGTATGGGCAAGACACAAAGTGCTATATTTAGACAGTAACATGAAATTCCATATTTGCATTAATACCTGCTGAAGTCGTCAACGAGAGGCTTTCAGCGTGTCCGATCTCGCCAGTACTATTTGGTACTGTGAGACATTCTGTTACCTGGAATGTGTCAATCAAATGAGAAAGTAGGAACAACTGGTTCTTTTCTGAGATAACAAAGGTGTGAAGGAGAATGCTCAGAAAACATTTGTTTCAATCTCAGTCGGGAACATTGAGATTCTTCTGCTGAATATTTTGTTTGTATTTGTTCCCTCAGGAGCCCACCTTTAGAAATTCTTAACAGAAAAGAATGTGTTTTGTTTTTTTTTCATCTCAGGAGTTCTAACTGAGGGAGGTGTGGGGGCAGAGCAGGATTGCAGAGGACAATCTGCCTCCCGACTCTTCATACCCCACTAGGTTCTACGAACCTAGAGGGGTCTCTCTGCAGGGATGGGGGTGTAAGGTAGTTTAAATTTCTCCCTTGGTGATTCCAACATGCGTTCTCTCACTTTCTACTTTCTACACTCCATCCCGAACAATAACTTTTCTCATGCCAACAATTAAGAACACAACTCTTCTATACTGAGAAAGGCATGCAGTTAAAATTAATAGGAATTTATGTTGGGAAAAGGCACTGAGCTAGGAAATGCAGTCTTATGTCCATCTGGACATACATGTCAGAGGTTTTCACTGGACCTAAGAACTGTTTTAGATAGAGTTTATATTTCTTCAGGAATTCATCAGAACAGCTGGCAAGTACGTGTGTTTTTGGTTGTCCTGGGAGACTTAAGGATGTGCTTCCACTAAAACTACTTCAGCTTGGCTGAGGCCATGCAGAGCTGAGTGACTTGGATTCTGAACGTACTAGCTTATTCAAGTGAGACACTCAGTAAAATTACCTTACCTGTTTGTATTTGCAGGCTTAGCCCTGCAGTTTTAGATGCCAGCTGGAGTTATGCTTACATTTTTTCTTGTTCTATTAATTATAGTTGAAAAGATTCTGCTTCTTGGCACTGGGTGTAGTAACTTTAAATATACAAATCTAAGATATATTACCTGATCATATATGTAATTTTTTAATGCAAAGAAGCTGATTTCTGATACTTCTTACATATATATATATATGTATATTTCCCTAAATGAACAAATAACATTTAGATTTCTTCAATATGACTGACAGAGAAAAGGAAGATATATTTACACACATCTTGTTTTTATTATGTGCATGAATTTAAATGTAATCTGTCACGTGCAGCTATTTTTAAAGACCGAAATCCTTTATACTATGACTTCTATAAGGTAATGAGGAAGAAAGGAGGAACTTTGAAGGTCTGTGTTAGTCAAGCTAGGCTAGATTATTCATCAGGAACAAAAAACCCCAGAAATCTCAATTGTGTTAATAATATGTAAAAGCCATCAGCATACCTGGCGGGTCTCTAGGGCAGCTTTATGCAGTGATTCAAAGATCCATCTTGATTCTGTCATTTCAACACTAGTTTTCCACATTCATGAAGGCAGGGGATAAAAATCTGTATAGTGTCCTCCTGGGGCTTTTCACTGCCTCAGCCTGGAAGTGACACATTACCTCTATTCACAATTTTTTTGATAAGAGCTAGTAATCTGGCCCACCTACCTCCAGGGAAACGGGAATTAGGATATTGCAGGTCTGTGTGTGCTGTGCTTGCTGGATCCCTATGACTAAAATAAAGGAATAAAGTAAGGAAATATTTGTGGGGTTGAAAGCTTAGTTTTATTTTGTTGATTTTATTTTTATCGATAAATATTTTTAAAAAGTATGGTGGGACAGAGAATGGTGGCTCACATATTTAATCCTAGCACTTTGGGAGGCTGAGGTGGAAGAATCACTTGAGGCCAGGAGTTCAAGACTGGCCTGAACAAGAGCAAGACCTCATCTCTACAAAAAATAGAAGAAAAGGCTGAGAGTGGTGGGGTGTGCCTATAGTCCCAGCTACTACTCTGAAGGCTGAGGCAGAAGGATGGTTTGAGTCTAGGAATTTGAGGTTATAATGAGCTATGATGAGGCCACTGCATCTTGCCCTGGACAACAGAGTGAGACCCTGTCCAAATAAAATAAAATAAAAATAAAATAGTATGGTGGGGGCAAATAAACACAAATAATGAGAATAATGAATGTTAACTGCTTAATGGTACTTGTTATTTCCATGACCTTTAATTTTTCTGAGTTCACACATCTGCTAGGATCTATGTATCATTTTGTCATGCCTCTAGAGGATCCATATTTTTAAAATAGCATGGACATCTGAACTGTGATATTGTGTTTTTGATATTGTGTCTAAAAGGTGGCAGAGCACTTACTAGTATTTTCACATAACTTTATCCTAAAGAGAAAAACATATTTTTTTAATCTAGTGGAAAGATGTAAATTTTTCAAAGTCACAAGAAGAGGTAAATTATTGAGATTGAAAGATTAAATAATGGGTTCTTTTTTCCTCATTTATGAATGATTTTTATTATTTTTCTTCTAGTGTTTAAATGTCTGATGTTAAGATTTTTTTTTTTTAATTGTTGGGGATTCATCGAGGGTACAAGAAACCAGGTTAAACTGATTGCATTTGTTAGGTAAAGTCCCTCTTATACTTGTTTCTTGCCCCCCAAAGGTGTGTTACACACTGAGACCTCCACCCCCCCATTTCCTCTCTTTGCTCTTCCTTTCCCCACCCCTCCCACCTTCTCTCTCTCTTTGCTCTCCCCTTCCCCCACCCCTCACTGTTCACTAGATCATTAATTGTCCTCATATCAAAATTGAATACATAGGAATCATGCTTCTCCATTTTTGTGATGCTTTACTGAGAATAATGTGTTCTGCTTCCTTCCAGGTTAATACAAATGATGTAAAGTGTTCATCTTTTTTTAATGGCTGAATGGTATTCCATGGCATACATATACGATAGCTTGTTAATCCATTCCTGGGTTGTGGGCATTTAGGCTATTTCCACATTTTGGCGATTGTAAATTAAGCTGTGATAAACAGTCTAGTGCAAGTGTCCTTGTGGTAAAAGGATTTTTTTTCCTTCTGGGTAGATGCCCAGTAATGTGATTGCAGGATCAAATGGGAGGTCTAACTTGAGTTCTTTGAGGATTCTCCATACTTCCTTCCAAAAAGGTTGTATTAGTTTGCAGTCCCACCAGTAGTGTAAAAGTGTTCCCTTCTCTCTACATCCACGCTAGTATCTGCAGTTTTGAGATTTTGTGATATGGGCCATTCTTGGTGGGGTTGGATGATATCTCAGGGTGGTTTTAATTTGCATTTCTCTAATAATTAGGGATGATGAGCATTTTTTCATGTTTGCTAGCCAGTCATTTGTCTTCTTTAGAGAAAGTTCCATTCATGTCTCTTGCCCATTGATATATGGGAATGTTGGCTTTTTTCATGTGGATTAATTTGAGTTAAGAGATCTATAGAGATCCCAAGCTTTTTTCTGATTCAAAATATGCAAATGTCCTTTCCCATTGTGTAGGTTGTCTATTTGCTTTGATTGTTATCTTCTTAGTTGTACAGAAGCTTTTCAGTTTAATTAAGTCCCACTTGTTTACTTTTGTTGTTGTTGCAATTGCCACAGAAGTCTTCTTCATAAAGTCTTTCCTCAGGCTGATATCTTCCAGTGTTTTTTCTCCCAGCACCAATTTTCATTATTTTTCTAATTGAAAATGTAGTGTGTTCATGTAAAAAAACAGAGAATATAGAGGAAAATATAATATAATTCTATTTTCCATAGATAACCATTTGTATTAGACAGGATGTTTTGACTGTTCTAGCAAATAACTCCCAGTCTAAATAGCCTAATTTAGTAAATGTTTATCTCTTGTTTACATAAATACTCTCTACTCTTTTTTAAGATACTTTTCTAGGCAGCTGTCTCCCAAGCCTCAGGGATCTAGGCTAACTTAACTTTGTGATGTTATAATCTTCTACTTATTGCCTCCAGGGTTATCATGGAAAGTGAAGAGAACAGAAAAATCACAATGGTTATTTATTTATTTTCACAATGATTATTTAAATTCTTTGGCCTAGAAGTGATATATATCACCTCAATACACATTATGTGGGCTCAAGATAGTCTCCACTGAGAGGAAAGGGGGCTTGGAAATTAAATAGTTATATCTCAGCAACAACTTTATAGTAGAGAAGAAGGTGGATCTTTGGAGGTCAGCCAGCTGTCTGTGCCATGCCACTGTTTCCAGACTACTGTCCCCAGAGTTAAACACAAACCCTTTCAACAAAAACGGTGTCATACCATAATATAAAACATACTAAACATTGAATTTGTAAGCCAGATAAGTAGTGCTTAAGAGGAAAATATTCCTTATCATATTTGATACTGTATTAAAAATTTACATAAAAAACTAACAGGAAATGGAAAGATTTGTTTCACTAGATAGGCAAAAAAAAAAAAAAAAAATTAAAAATGTGCAGAAAAAGCCCTTTGGTCTTTATATAAAGTATGTTGAAAGATAAGAAGCAAGGCAATTGATTGTGGTTCTAAGACACTTACTGGAATTTTCAATTTTCTTTTTTTTGAGACATAGCCTCAAGCTGTCACCCTGGATAGAGTGCTGTGGCATCGCAGCTCACAGCAACCTCCAATTCCTGGGCTCAAGCGAGGCTCCTGCCTCTGCCTCCCAAGTAGCTGGGACTCCAGGCGCCCGCGACAATGCCCGGCCATTTTTTGGTTGCAGCCGTCATTGTTGTTTGGCAGGCCCAGGCTGGATTTGAACCTGACAGCTCAGGTGTACGTGGCTGGTGCCTTAGCCTGTTAAGCCACAGGTGCTGAGCCTGGAATTTTCAATTTTTTATTTTAGTTAGTCTGAAATTTTAGTTTAATTTTAGCCTAGTCATAAAACTTTAAGTTGTGTTGCTGAAATGCTAGTGAGATCATTAAATTACATTCAGCTATTAATAAAAAGAAGAAAAGAATTCTGCATTCTATACCAAATTGACAGTATCTTCCTGTGTGACTCTTATTTCTTGGTCTATGTAGCTGGCATTTAGTAACATTTAATAATACTTTATTTCTTTTCTTTTGACATTACAATACTCGTGTGTGGAGATTAATACTTTCATAGTATTTTTAAAGTGATTTTCTCATTTTGGCATAATTTTAGGTTTATTTAAAGGTAGAACAGAGTTCTTATACACCTATCATTCAGCATTATGTAATGTTAACATCTTACATAACCACACAGTATATTTGTCAAAATTAAGAAATACTTAACATTAGTGCAGTGTTATTACCTAAACTACAGACTCTATTTGCATTTACTAGTTTTTTCACTAATATTCTTTTTTGATCAGTATCCAATCCAGGATACCTCATTGCACTGAATCATCCTGGCACCTTAGTGTCCTCCACTCTGTGATGGTTGCTTAGTCTTGTCTTGCTGTTCAGGACATTGAGACTGTTTTTTTTTTTTTTTTTGAGACAGTCTCACTTTGTCACCCTGGGTAAAGTACTGTGGTATCATAGCTCACAGAAACCTCAAACTCTTGGGCTCAAGACATCCTCTTGGCTCACTTTTTCTATTGTTATTAGAGATAGTGTACTGGTCTTGCTCAAGTAATACACTGGCCTCGGCTTCCCAGAGTGAGCTACACACGCCTGGCGACATTGAGACTTTTGAAGTTCTGGTTAGTCACTTTGTGTAATGTTTTACATCCTGACTTTGATGTTTACTTATGGTTTCCACTGGGGTTCTGGAGTTTTTGCAAAGAATGCCCCAAGGTGAAGCATTGCGTTGTGTCAGGGGCATGCCAGGATGGAAGTTATCCTGTCCATCCTTCTACCCTGGGAGGACAGTTGGACAGCCACTACTATTTTCACTTAGTATTATTTTTCTATATAAGGAAGTTGATTTATGATTTGATTTTGACTTATCTACAAATTAACATATGATCATGAGGATAAGCACAAAAGAAGCATTATTTGTAGATAAGATAATTATCCTTCCATTTGACTTTTCTTTTAGAAATTATATCCTTCTGCTACTAGCATATATAATATTCCTTTTCTAAGAAGAAATGATTTTTTTTCTGCTATTTTGCATTTATAAGGGGAATCGTTACCTTTTCTTTCACCAGGTTTTCAGTGATTTCTGGTGCAGTATTGAAATGATATTGCAATTGGTGGCCTTGGAGCCATGTGTGACTTTCTGGATCCTTGAGTGAAGCTTTTTAACTGAATCCAAATTTTATAGAATAAATCTTTTTAATAAAGGAATTAGTTCTGTGAAGTTTGGATTCAGTTGAGGGGCCACACTGGGGGATCCAGAGGGCCATATGTGGCCTTGAGGCTGCAGGTTCCCCCAAGTTTCTCTTCTTGGAGAATGTGCTGTCCCCGTCATACGGTGCTGCTTTGAAACCAGGAAATTAAACACTGACCTAATTCACTGCAGCAGTGATATCTCATCTGATCAGATGGCACCTTCTCAGAGTATGTAGGGAAAAGCATAATCTCTGTGCCTAGGGTTAATATCAGCTATGTTTGCCTAAGTCACTATAACTTTGGCCTCCCAGTGTTACAGAATTTTGTTTTATATTTCCAATCTCAGTCATTAATTCCAAGGCATGTACACAGGTTACAGTGTCTGAGTCAGACACACAGAAAACTTGCAGGCAGCTGCTTCCCACCAGTTCAAACTCCTAAATTCCCCATGAAGTCTATTTCACTGGTGAGAGATGTTCTAATAATGTTGAATATCAAAATATAAAAAGTAGTTGGAGTCTTATATATACTGTGTGCGAATTTGAACTTGGCCTTTCTCCAGTATATTTTATGTTCCACATTCTAAGGGATGTGGTGTTGGGGATGTGGGGCTATTATCAAGTCCTAAACTTTGTTACCCCTGATATTAATCTAGACTTTCTATTTTATTTATTTTATTTTCTAAATTACTTTTCTTTAGGAAACTTCTTTATTTTGCTGTATCTTATAAAAACAAAAGTCTATCGTCAGTAAACTATTGACTAAGCAAAACTTTCTCCTATTTTTTTTATTACCCTTAGATTCTATAATACTTTCCATGTTCCATTTGTAACACTGTGAGCAAAATCTATTCATTTGAATTCCAGCCAACCTGGTGATTTTAACTGAAGACAAGGAGGAGAAGAAGCCTTGATTGGATTTTGGTAGATTGTCCTTGTGTTAGTGTGCTCACAAAATTGTGGAATGGATTTCTTCTTTTTTTTTTTTGGAGACAGAGTCTCACTCTGACACTCTGGCCAGAGTGCATGGCATTATAACTCACTGTAACCTCAAACTCTTAGGCTTGAGCAATCCTATTGCTTCAGCCTCCTGAGCAGTTGGGACTACAGGCATGCACCACTATGCCCAACTATTAAAATTAGTTTATCTAATTTTAATAGAGACTGGGTCTCACTCTTGCTGTGGAAACACAATGTGCGGAATTAGTTTAGAGTTACAACTTAATCGCCTGAGAGACTGTCTGGAATATTTGAATATACTACACGTATTTCTTAGCATATAGTGCATTTAAGTATAAAGACGTACTACAGAAAAGTTCTTAAGGATTGCCTCAGAAACTGATTGAAGGAAAAATGAAAGAAGAAATAGAAGAGGGGGACTAACTCCTTTCGAATCGGATTGTCAAGTGTTTAAAGATACAGAATGAGGAAGATGACAGGCAGTTGGCAGCCCCTCCATGGCCTATAATAACTTCCCACTGAGTCGCAGAACAATGGCAGTTCTGCTGGAGTGGTTCAGAAAAGGGATCACATAGCTAAATATTGGGATTTAAAAATGAAATTCTGCAGAAGCTTTAGATAGGCCACTAAATGCTCTAGAAGAAGTCTCCTTTAAAGCTATCGACCCATTTTCCTGTAAATATTGTTTATACTCAGTGACCTTTGTGGCTTTTCTAAGCCTTTTTTCCTAAAAATGATAGGTTCTGACATCATGTAGAGCATGTATAACAAAAACATTGGGAGCAAAGAATCAAAACAATTTAGACAGATAACATCTTTGAGACAGTCTGATAATGCTGAGGAAAAGGAATGGAATGGGGCCATTTATGTCTTCCCACAACTTTATAAATCTGCTGGCAATTGCCAAACTTGGAAAGCCACGTGAGATAGGTCAGAGTAAGGAAGATGGGAGAGTGTTTTTGAAAGTTACTTTTGGAAAGAGCTTTGAAAAATCTGCTTATTTGAATTCTAGACAATGTGATATGGAAGGTTTTGTGCCTGGTGATTTTATCTAAAGACAAGAAGAAGCCCCTACTCCTTCTTTGGTAAATTGCCCTTATATCAGCCTACTCACAAAATGTGTGCAACATATTTTTTTTTTTTTATCAGCTATGAAAATGTCATGTATGGTATTAGTTTAGAGTTACAACTCAATCGGCTCAGAGAATCTTTGGAATATTTGAATATACTATACATATTTCTTTTACATTTTTTTTTTCTTGAGACAGAGTCTCACTATGTTGTCCTTGGTAAAGTGCTGCGGCATCACAGCTCACAGCAACCTCAAACTCTTGGGCTCAGTGATTCTCTTGCCTCAGCCTCCCAGTAGCTGGGACTCCAGGTGCCCACCCCAATGCCTGGCTATTTTTTGGTTCCAGTTGTCATGGTTGTTTAGTTGGCCTGGGCCGAGCTTGAACCTGCCAGCCTCCATGCATATGGCTGGCACCGTAACCATTGTGCTACAGACGCCAAGCCTTTTTTCTAATTTTGTGATTGGCTGGATAACTCATTTTTGAACTGGTATACAAGGTAGATTGATGGTGAATTTTTCACTATTTTGCAAGGGCTTTTTAGTCCTGGCCAGAACTGGATTTGAATCTTGGCAGTCGCTTGCTAACTGAGGAGTCTTGGGCAAGTCACTCACCCTCTCTGGGCCTGTGCTGTCAGACAATGATAACAATGGGTTGAGCATGGAGAATAAGAGAAAAACTGGCATTTAAGGATGGTGTCAGGCTTTTGGCTTGAGCAATTGGAAAGGTGGAGTTGCCATCCACAGAGATAACAGTTTGGGGCTGGTGGCTCCACGTTGGTCATGTTAGATTTAAGATGTCTTTTAGACATCCAAATGGAGAGGTTGAGTAGGCAGTGGGATATGAAAGTCTGCAAAGAGGTTGGGAGGGAGATAGATATTTGGGAGTTAACAGCATAGAGATAGTTATCAAAGCCATCACCAGGAGATTGAATGTAGATAGAAAAGACACTTTTTTTTTTTTTGAAACAGAGTCTCACTATGTTGCCCTCAGTAGAGTGTTGCGGCGTCACACCTCACAGAAACCTCAAACTCTTAGGCTTAAGCAATTCTCTTGCCTCAGCCTCCCTAGTATCTGGGACTACAGGTGCCCACCACAACACCCGGCTATTTTTTTGTTGCAGTTGTCATTGTTGTTTTAGTTGGCCCAGGCTGGGTTTGAACCCACCATCCTCAGTGTGTGTGGCTGGAGCCTTACCCACTGAGCTATAGGCGCCACCCAAGAGAGGATTTCTGAGGCTAAGAGGTTGGAGAGCAGAGCAGGAATCTATAAAGAAGTGTCAGGGACAAAATTTGGAGTGGATTTAATACACAATGAGAGATAAAAAGAGATAAATTGGAGATGGTGAATATACGTTTTAAAAATTTGCTACAAAGGGAGGAAAGAAATAGTTAGGGCTATAGCTGGAAGAAAAAAAGGAGCAAACTTATTTTTTATCAGGCAGTGAAAAATAACAGTGTTGGTGTGCAGATGTAAAAAATTAAAAGGTTTTTGCATCAAGGCAGTGTGGCTCTAGAGAGGATACTTTTAACCTATGATATACAGGTCCAGTATGATAAGATGTATGCATCCAGTATGAAAGAAAAAAGTGGTGATAGAAAAGAGAGAGTAGAGAAATGCTGGGAAAGTCCTTGGGCAGAGGGGGATCTCTGCCAGGAATAAGGTATTTCTATGTCATAACCAGAGAAAAAGAGGGAAACGGGCCCAGAGTTAGGTGGACTGTTGTGGTAGGAGATATTCTCTTCTAGGTGAAGCAGGAAGTAGGCTCAGCAGCTAAGAGTGAGGGTAGGAAAGAGCTTTTAGAAGTTTGAGGAGAGAGAAACAGGAGAGTAGGAAGGTGAATACTTAGGGAAATATGGCCTGGGACAGTTAAGTTCTTGAACTGATCTTAGAAAAAGGGCTCCATACCTCACTGCTGAATATACAATCTCCAGATGGCCAAGGGGAGTACCTTGAAGGTGACCCTAGTGATATTCAGCCATGAGGTAGGGAGCACTTTTTCTAGGATGAGTTCAAGAGTTTAATCATCTGACAGCGTATGGTATCATTGGAATGGGGCCATTTGTGTCCCCATTCTAATGGCCCACTCCAGGTAACGATTGGAACATACAAGGGGTCAGTTCTTTTATTTTATACACACATTCCAGCCTTCCAGATTATCTGAAGATGCTTCAAATAATTAACATGTAAGTTTCAAAACTGCTTTCTACTGAGACTAAATTGCTATCAATTTTCTCATGTGGGTTAAAGTTCAGGTTTTATCTGTAGTATAAAATATACTACAGATATATAGTATAGGAAATATAGTTTGAGCCCATGTATTACAGCTGGTACCAGTCTCCAGAATCAAAGGCTAATAAACAATTTAAAAAATATATAAACAGCCCCTTGAATTCTTGAATTTGTTCCCTTTTTTCCCAGCTTCCCTGCCACCACTCCCACCCTGTCACTTTCTGCATCTCCTCAATCTTAGTAAGTGTCACTACCATTCATCCAGTTGCTTTGGCTAAAAGATCTGTCAATGTGCATCCAAAATATTTCTCAGCTGTTTATTTCTTTTCTTCTCACTTATATTACTGTAAGTCAAGTCATTCTTTTCACATAGATTGTAACCTTCTAACTGATCTTCCTGCTTCTGGTTGTGTTTTTACTGTCACCAAACCTAAGTGGGCCTATTTGCCTGTGTGCTATGGAAAGCCAAACACTGAAGCTCTGGGTCTTTGGAGCAAGCAAGGTTTATTGCCAGGCAGCTGTGCAAGGAGACGGAAGTCAGGTTTAGATCTGTCTCTGCAGAAGGGCCTTGCAGCCCTGGATTTAAGGGAGAGAACCTGAGAGTTTTGGGGCCGGTTAGCAATTGGCTGTAAGAGCAATGGGGTTGGAAAGCAGGGGCTATTGCTCCTACATGCTTCTTCATGGGTGGCATTCAAAGACTGGCAGAGTTACCATGATCTGAGGGTAGAGATTTTAATCCTTTGAGGTCAAAAGGTCACACATCAGGCAAGCAAGTCTATTCTGTACAGATTCCTTGCTGGTTATAATCAGTCTCATCCTGTCAGTCCATTTTGTTGCAAATGGGGAAATTTATAACAAACTGTTTTCTTCTCCTCAACCTCTAAAAGAAGCTCACGAAATTTTGCTAGTTAACAAATTATCTAACCCAACCCTGTGGGGGATGGCGTCACTACTATAAGCCACAAATAAGCCAGAGTGGTCTATGTCATTCTGTTTAATATTCTCCAGTGATTTTCTATCACGCTTAGAATAAAATCTATACTTTGCCTACCTGGCTATGTCTGAGCTTGCTTTCTCCTTGTCTAACTTTGACATGTCCCACCCTGCTCACTAGATTTTAGCCATATGGGTCACCTGTCTTTCCCATCAGTTCTTTGTACAAGTTACTCACTTTCCTGTCTCAAAACAGTGTACAAGCCATTTTCTGCCCTGAATCACAATCTCTTTGCTCTTTGTGTAGATAGTTTCTTCCATTTTTTTTTTTTAAAGCTCAAATGCTCTTTCCTCAAAGAGGAGCTTCCTGACTGTTGTACTTAAGGTACCCTTATCTGGTCTTTAAGGTATTCTCTATCTTATTATTCCATTTTTCTTCACAGCACTTAGTAGCTTCTGGGTTTATCTTATTTACTATTTTATTCTCTGTCTCTTCCTGCTCCTTCTAGGAATAAATACTAAGGATAGATGTCTTTCTGTCTTAGTCTCTCTGTGGCTGCTAAAACTGTCTGGCATAAGGAGGTCACCCAGGAAAGGGTATGAAATGCTGATGATAAGAATAGAAGTAGTCAAAATATGGACTTTTTGCATCTTTCATATTTCTTATTTATCTGTCAGGAAACTATCTTGCCCGATTGTGTATAAGTGTTGAATATTTTGTTTAACTGTATAAGAGTTAAAAGCGTGCTCTCCAGAGTCATATCGCCTGGATATAAAGGAATGGCTCTGTAACTTTGGGCAAGTTACTTAATGTCTCTGAGCAATTTCCACACCTCTAGATTAATACTAACACTGCATACCTATAAATCTTTCCTGATGGTTAAATGAGTTAATTTAGCATCGTGCATGGCATAGTAAGAACTCAGTAAATATTACCTAATATTAATTTTTCATTAATATATAATTTATACTATTTCCTATTCATAGAATCAAAAGGAAAGATAAAAAATGATTTAAATAGCTTTTAAGTGTATTTTTTATATGCCCCATGTTAGGAAATAAGCTAATTTACTATATCTTAAAACTCCCCTCTGATGGAACTGACATATTTAGGCAAAAAGCTTATTGGCTCAACAAAATATTAGCAACTCTAATCCAAATATATTAAAAAAGTTATCTGTCATGACCTGGTAGGATTTATCCCAGGTATACAAAGATGGTTCAACATACAAAAATCAATTTATGTAACCCATTACATTAATGGCTTAAGAAGAAAAGTTACTTAAACACAACAATAGATGCATAAAAAGTACTTGCCAAAATCCAACAACCATTCATGGTAAAAATTCTTAGTTAAATTGCTAGAGGGGACTTCCTTAATTTGATAGATAAAGAATATCTATTAAAGAAGCCTACTGCTAACATCACACTCAATAGTGAGAAACTAGAAGTTTTCTCACTGATATCAGGCATAAAGGAAGAATGTCCCCTCTTATCACTCCTTTTCAACAATATACTAAAGTCCTTGCTAGTGAACTAAGGCATGAAAAGAAATTAAAAGTCATATTAATGGGAAAGAAAAAACAAACCTGCCATTGTTCCGAGATGACATGATTGTTTATGTAGAAAATTCAAAGAATCAATAAAATCTCTCCTAGAACTAATAAATGAAAGAATATTCTGCTGCTGCTGCTATAATAAATGATTATAGCATCATTGCAAGATACAATGTTAATAGGGCAGCACCTGTGGCTCAGTCAGTAGGGCACTGGCCCTGTATACTGAGGGTGGCGGGTTCAAACCCAGCCCCAGCCAAACCGCAACAAAAAAAATAGCTGGGCATTGTGGGGGGCGCCTGTAGTCCCAGCTACTTGGGAGGCTGAAGCAAGAGAATCGCCTAAGCCCAAGAGCTGGAGGTTGCTGTGAGCTGTGATGCCACAGCACTCTACCAAGGGTGATAAAATGAGACTCTGTCTCTAAAAAAAAAAAAAAAAAAGATGCAATGTTAATACATAAAAGTCAATTATTTTTCTATATACTTCTAATGCACAAGTAGAATTTGAAATTAAAATGCAATATCATTTATATTAGCATCTAAAAAAGAAATACTGAAGTATAAACTTTTAAAAATGTATAAAATCTGTGAGAAAAACTATGCAAATATGATGAAATAAATCAAAGAACTAAATAAATGGGACAATATCAAGATGTCCTTTCTTCCCAACTTTCATCAATACATTCAATGCTATCTCAATCAAAATTTCAGAAAGTTATTTAGTAGTAGATCTTGACAAACTGATTCTAAAGTTTATTTAGAGGAGGAAAAGACCCAGAACATCCAACACAATACTGAAGAAGAACAAAGTTGTAGGACTGACACTACCTGATTGCAAGACTTGATGAAGAGTTACAGCAACTAAGACACTGTGATACTTGCAAAAGAATAGACAAATAGATCAACACAACAGAACAGAAGGCCCCCAAATAGACTCACATAAGTCAATTGATCTTTCACATGGACCAAAGGCAATATAATGGAGCAAAGATAGCTTTTTCAACCAGCGGTGCTAAAACAACCTGATAATCCACATGCAAAAAAGTAAATCTAGACACAGACCCTACACCTTCTTCAAAATTAACTAAAAGTGGATTAAAGACCTGAATATAAAATGCAAAACTATAAAACTTATAGAAGATAACATAGGAGAAAGTATAGATGACCTTGGATATAGCAATGACTTTTTAGATTTAATACCAAAGAAGGGTATGATTTATGAAAGAAAGAATTGTAAGTGGAATTTTATTAAAATTAAATATCTCTTTTCTGCAAAAGACAATGCCAAAAGAATTATAAGAAAACCCAAAGGGTATAAAAAAAATTTGCAAAACACATATTTGAAAATGGACTGTTATCCAAAATATTACATGTGAAGAACTCTTAAAATTCAACATTAAAAAAATAACCCAATTAAACAATGGGCCAAGGACCTTAATGGACACCTCACCAGAGCAGAAATACAAATGGCCAATAAGGAGGCAAAAAGTTGTTTTATACCATATATCAGCAGAGAAATGCAAATCAGAGCCATGTAATATCATTACACACCTATCAGCATGGTCAAAATCCAGAATACCAACATGTGACACCAAATGCTGGAAAGGATGTGGAATAACAGGAACTCTTTTTCATAGCTAATGGAAGTGAAAAATGTTACAGTCAGTTTGCAAGAAAGTTTGG
Organism: Perodicticus potto; assembly: GCA_963574655.1. Taxonomy (NCBI): domain Eukaryota; kingdom Metazoa; phylum Chordata; class Mammalia; order Primates; family Lorisidae; genus Perodicticus; species Perodicticus potto. Next base: position 59,728 of record CAUYRH010042029.1, on the reverse strand, counting down.
TAGTTTCTTACAAAAGTAAATGTACTTTATGATTTGAGTAATCATTCCCCTTCAAGTTTGACAAAAGGAGTTGAAAACTTTGATGTCCACACAAATGTTTATGGCAGCTTTATTTATAATTGCCAAAACTTTGGCAACCAAGATGTCTTTCAGCAGGTGAATGAATAAAGAAATTATGATATATCCAGACAATAGAATATTATTCAGTCCTGGAAAGAAATGACCTATCAAGCTATGGAAAGACATAAAGGACACTTACGTGCGTGTTCTGAAGTGGAAGAAGCCAATCTCAAAAAGCTGCATACTGTATGTTTCTAACTCTAATATGATATTCTGGAAAAGGCAAAACTATGGAGACTAAAATTGTTAGTAGTTGCTGGGGGTTAAGAGGCAGGGACAGATGACTAGAGAGAGCACCGCAGATTTGTAGGGCAGTGAAATTACTCTCTCTAATTCTATAACGATGGGTATATGTCATTACATATTTGTATAAACAAACAGAATGTACAGTGCCAAGAATGAACCCTACATCAACTATAGACTCTGGGTGATAATGGTATGTGAACCTAACTTTATAGGCAAGCTATGGAATTTGCCTACCCCCTACAACCCTTCATAAAGGAGTCTCTAACTGCCTCCCTGGGTGAAGATACCACCTTTGCATTACTCAGGCGTGTCATCCTTCCCAATAAACCTGGCCTGAACATCTCTGTCTGTGCAACTTGATGCAAATGAATAACACCTACTCAGTCAATTTGCATTGAACTGAGGAAACTGGGGAGGCCAACACTAGCAAGCATTCCACAAGAAGAAAAAAAGATGCGGCCTCTCCCAATGTTCCTCATCGGCTTTTATTACAATCTCAGGCATGAGACAATACAGCACAGCTGCAAATTTCAAAGAGTGAGTAAAGGTTAAAAAATAAGTAGTTTTTCTTAAATGCATGATAGAACTCCTAACACATCCTGTTTAGACTGCACTTCTGTTTTACCCTAATCTTATTGCTAATACATGACTTAAGGTTGGGACAGTTGCTATGTCTAGTGAGTATTGTTTTCAGTACTCATGGTCAGCAGTGATTCTTGGCTTTTTCCCAGATTACTTTGTCTCTAGTGACTAGCAGTTTTAATCCCATGCTCAATATTACACATCTCCACTCTGGCCTTGTCTTTGGGCACCGTCATTTACACCTTTCAGGCTATATGGGAAATCTCTATATCTTCTGCTCAATTTTTGTATAAATCTCTAACAGTTCTAAAAAAATTAAAGGCTATTAAAAAAAAAGATAATTGGCTCTCTGGCTTCAAGAAAACTTCAGTGGAATTTGCTGAAAATTCTAATGGTATCTGGCACTCTGTCATAAATGGCTAGTTCATAAAATTAAACTGATGATTAGGAATGCCATTTAGACAAAACTTTTTTTTTTTTTTTAGACAGAGTCATATTATGTTGCCCTCAGTAGAGTGCTGTGGTGTCACAGCTTACAGCAACCTCAAACTCTTGGGCTTATGTGATTCTCTTGCCTTAGCTTCCCAAGTAGCTGGGACTACAGCTGCCCTCCTTTTAAAGCATCTGGAGGAGAAGTTATTCTATAGAGACTTTTGCTGCAGTGTGGGGATACATTTTTCTTGTTCCAAAGAAAGTTCTTAAGAGTAGCTTATCTAACAAATTGATTTTAATAAAATGTTAGCTCTCTGAGTCAGGTGCAGTGGCTCACACCTATAATCCTAGTACTCTGGGAGGCTGAGGCAGGTGGATTGCTTGAGCTCAGGAGTTTGAGACCAGCCTGAGCAAGAGTAAGATCCCATCTTTACTAAAAGAGAAAAACTAGTTTGGCATTGTGGTTCTTGGGAGACTGAGGGAAGAGGATCACTTGAGCACAAGAGTTTTAAGTTGCTGTGAGCTATGACCCCAGTTCACTCAACCCCAGGGTAAGAGAGACTCTGTCTCAAATAAATAAATAAATAAATATATAAGCATTCTGAAGAAATCTGTGCAGAATTCTCCTTAGAATATGTAGATTTGTGTTTAAATTGTGCAAAGGGAAATGGAACTTGTTTTCTAAGGAAAAAGACTGATTGATTCTAGTCACCAGTATGTGATTACAAATCTCAGTATTAAAGAGTAAAACATAATCATTAACATTCATCACACAATTTAACCATAGTTTCCAATTTCAAAACAAAAGGGAGAAGAGAAGCCTTAAGCTTTGTCACCAGGATAGCCTTCCAACTTAGGTTTTATTCTTTTCCTGTTTTGGACAAAGAAATGAGAATAAAAGAAACAAACCAAAGAACCATTTAGGATCCAAACTTTGAAGTGAACAAGGTTTTCTATTACAGGCCTATGTTGAAATTAAAAGTAGGCTCAGGAAGTCAATGCCTGTTTTCTGGAAAAGCAGATAAAATGTTCCTGGTTTCCTGCCCAACATTCAGAGTCTGGCCTCAGCTTTGCAGCAAAGCAGCCTCAAGTTTCAAGGGCTCTAGAGGTGCCAGGCCAAGCTCTTCTTAGCTGAATAGTTATGGAGTGACTTGGAACAATTACCATAGTCAGGAGAAAGGAAGAAGAGAGGAAATGATAACTAAACTATGAAGAGATTTCTAAGCAATTGAACATAATCACAATGGGCTAGGCTTAATGTCTCTTGCCTGTAATCCTAGCACTCTGGAAAGCTGAGGTAGGTAGTTTGCTTGAGCTCAGGAATTTGAGACCAGCTTGAGCAAGAGTGAGACCCTATTGCTACTAAAAATAGAAAAATTAGCCAAGTGTTGTGGTGGATTCCTGTAGTCCCAGCTACTCAGGAGGCTGAATCAGGAGGATCACTTGCGCCCAAAAGTTTGAGGTTGCTGTGTGCTTTGATGCTGTGGTACTCTAGGTTGGAGCAACAGAGTGAGACTTTGTCTTAAAAAAAAATCAAAATGTATGTAAGCTTTGTTTCTTAAGTTCAATGATATGAGGTATTAGCATAATTTTTATTATATAGAAAATAGCTCCTTATGTGATTACATAAGTTATATAACCATGAGATGAAGGTAATATTATTGTCACTATTTCATATATATGAAAAAGGAGACCCAGGTTAACTTTGCAAGTATCTGGTTGCTCTAGGATTTCAACATCCTCTTTTTCTTACTGAGCTAGAATAAACATACAATAAAAATTCAAATCTTAAGTAGCTCTGTAACTTTAAAAAATATTTTTTATTTTTAATTTACTGGATGAAATGTTTTGTACTCATTAACTACTTCCTTGCTCCCCTTTTCAGCCTCTGATAACCACCATGCTACTCTGTGTCTCCTTGAGATCAATTGTCTTTTATATTTAGCTCAGATACACGACTGAGAACATATGAGATTTGTCTTTCTGTGCTTGGCTTGTTTTACTTAACATGAAGTTCTCCAGTTCCATCCATGTTGTTGCAAATGGTAAAATTCCACTCCTTTTTGTAACTATATAATATTTTCTTGTGTATATGTAACACAATTTCTTTACCCATTTATCCGTGGATGGATACTTAGCTTTATTCCAAGTCTTGGCTATTGAGAAGTGTTTTAATAAACATAGGAGTGCAGGTACCTTTTTGATATACTGAATTCATCTCTTATTTTCAGTTTTTTGAGGGAACTTCATAGTTTCCTCAATAGGAAATAGCTGTACTAATGCATCTTCCCACTAACAGTGTATGAGAGCTCCCTTTTCTACACATCCAGGCCAGCTTTCATTATTGTCTGTCTTTTTGCTAAAAGCCACTTAAACTTAGGTAAGATGGTATCTTATTGTGGTTTTCATTTACATTTCTCTGATGACTCATGATAATGAACAGTTTTTCATATGCATGTTGGTCATTTGTATGTCATCTTTAGAGAAATGTCTGTTCAGATCCTTGGCCCAGTTTTAATTGGATTATTTGATTTTTTTCCTGTTGATTTATTGGCGCTCCTTCTATGTTCTTATGTATTGTAGTTATTAGTCCCTTGTCAGATGGGTAGTTTGCAAACATTTTCTCCCATTCTGTGGGTTGTCTTTTCCCTTTGTTGATTGTTTCCTTTGCTGTGAAGAAGCTTTTTAGCTTGATGTGATCCCATTTACTCAATTTTGCTTTTGGTTACTTTGGGGTACCCAAAGCATACTCAAGAAGACCTTGCCCACACCAATACTTGAAGCATTTTCCTCACATTTTCTTTTAGTAGTTGCATAGTTTCAGGTATTAGATTTAAGTCTTTAATCCATTTTGATTTTATTTTTATATATGGTAGAAGGTAAGGGTTTAGTTTCATTCTTCTATATATGCATATCCAGGTTTCCTATACATTTATTGACGAAAAGGTCTTTTCCTCACTGCATATTTTTGGCAACTTTGTCAAAGATAAGTTCACTATAAATGTGTAGATTTATTTCTGGGTTCCCTATTCTGTTCCATTGGTCTAAGTATATGATTTTATGCCTGTTACTATGCTATTTTGGTTACTGTAACTCTCTAGTATAATTTGAAATCAGGTAAGGTGATTCCTCCAGTTTTGTTCTTTGTGCTCAGGTTGGCCTTGGCTATTTGAGGTCTTTTGTGCTTCCATATAAATTTTAGGGTTATTTTTCTATTTCTATGAAGAATGTCATTGGTATTTTGATGGGGATTGCATTGAATCTATAGATCACTTTGAATAGTATGGACATTTTAACAATATTGATTCTTTCATCCATGGTCATAGAATCTCTTTCCATTTTTTTTGTGTGTCTACTTTTATTTATCAATGTTTTATAGTTTCTGTTACTTTCACTTCCTTGGTTAGGTTCATTCTTAGGTATTTTATTTTATTTTAGCTATTGTAAATAGGTTGAGTTTCTTAGTTTCTTTTTCAAATTGTTTACTGTTGGCACGTAGAAATGCTTTTTTTTCCATTTAATTTTTATTTTTCAGCTTTAATATTAAATATTGTACCTATAATATCGTTTTATGGAGTAATACAAATGACTCATTTTTAAAAAAGGGACTAACTTAATTTAGTTTGCTTAAAACTTAAACTATCACATTTATGTATTAATAACATATTAATAATATATTAGGCATAATGTACATATCACTGTCTTGAGGTAAACTCCTGGAGATTCTTTCTTTCTTTCTTTTTTTTAATTAAATCATAGCTGTGTACATTAATGCAATCATGGGGTACAATGTGCTGATTTTATATACAATTTGAAATATTTTCATCAAACTGGTTAGCATAGCCTTCACAGCATTTTTACTTATTGTGTTAAGACATTTATATTATACACCTAGTAAATTTCACACGTATCCTTGTAAGATGCACCACAGGTGTGGTCCCACCACTTACCCTTCCTCCACCTATCCTCCCCCCCACCCTTCCTCTCCCCTGTTCCCTTAACTTGAGTACATTGGATAATTTTTCTTCCATTCTTGAGATTTTGCTAAGAAGAATATGTTCCAGCTCCATCCATGTAAACATGTAAGAGGTAAAGCCTTCATCTTTCTTTAAGGCTGCATAATATTCCATGATATACATATACCACAATTTATTAATCCATTCTTGGGTTGATGAGCATTTGAGCTTCTTCCATAACTTAGCAATTATGAATTGGGCTGCAATAAACATTCTGGTATAAATATCTTTGTTATAATGTGATTTTTGGTCTTCTGGATATATACCTAGTAGAGAAATTGTAGGATCGAATGGCAGGTCTATTTTTAGATCTTTAAGTGTTCCCAAACATCTTTGCAAAAGGAACATATAATACTTCATTTTATATGGAATCAAAAAACCTCAAATAGCCAAGACATTACTCATAAATAAAAACAAAGCAGGAGGAATTATGCTGCCAGATCCCAGACTATACTATAAATCGACAGTGATCAAAACAGCATGGTCCTGGCACAAAAACAGAGAAGTATATGTATGGAACATACTAGAGAAACAAGAGATGAACCCAGCTACTTACTGTTATTTCATCTTTGACAAGCCCATTAAAAACATTCAGGGGGAAAAGATTCCCTATTTAACAAATAGTGCTGGGTGAACTGGCTGGTGATCTGTAGAAGACTGAAACTGGACTCACACCTTTCACCATTAACTAAGATAGACTCTCACTGGATTAAAGATTTAATTAAGATTTTCATTTAAGACATGAAACTATAAAAAATACTAGAAGAAAGTGCAGGGAAAACTCTTGAAGAAATTGGCCTGGGTAGGCGGCGCCTGTGGCTCAAAGGAGTAGGGTACCAGCCCCATATGCCAGAGGTGGCGGGTTCAAACCCAGCCCCAGCCAAAAACTGCAAAAAAAAAATAATAATAAAAAATAAATAAATAAATAAATAAATAAAATGGCCTGGGTGAATATTTTATTGAAGCATCAAAAATACACTACTGGGACCTGATCAAACTAAAAAGCTTCTGCACAGCCAAGAACACAGTAAGTAAAGCATGCAGAGAGTCCTCAGAATGGAAGAAAATATTTGCAGGTTATGTCTCTGACAAAGGTTTAATAACCAGAATCCACAGAGAACTCAAACATATTAGCAAGAAAAAAACAAGTGATCCCACCTCAGGATGGGCAAGGGACTTGAAGAGAAACTTCTCTGAAGAAGACAGGTGCAAGGCCTACAGACATATGAAAAAATGCTTATCATTTTTAATCATCAGAGAAATGCAAATGAAAACTAGTTTGAGATATCATCTAACTCCACTAAGATTAATCCACATCACAAAATCCCCAAACCATAGATGTTGGTGTGGATGTGGCAAAAGGGAACTCTTCTACACTGCTGATGGGAATGCAATCTAGAAATGCTTTTTGTATCCTGCAACTTTGCTGAATTTATCAGTTCTAACAATTTTTTTTGCAGAGTCTTTAAGTTTCTTTAGATATAAGATCTTACATGTATCATCTGTGAACAAGGATAATTTGACTTCTTCCTTTCCAACTTGGATGCCCTTTATATCTATTTCTTGTCTGACTTCTCAGCTAGAACTTCCAGTACCATGTTAGATAATAGTGGTGAAAGTGGGCATCCTTGTCTTATTTCAGTTCTTAGAGGAAAGGCTTTCTGTTTTTCCCCATTCAGTATAATACTGGCTGTGGATCTGTTATATAAGGCTTCTATCATTCTGAGTTAAGTTGCTTCTATACTCAGTTTTTTTTTTAATCATAAAGGTATGTTGAATTTTATTGAGTACTTTTCCAGCATTAATTGAAATGACTAATATGGTTTTCATCCTTTGTTCTATTGATATGAAATATCACATTGATTGATTTGCATATGTTGAACCATCCTTGCATCCCTAGGATGAATCCCACTTGATCATGAAAAATAATCTTTTTAATGTGTTGAATTCAATTGCAAGTATTTTGTTGAGAATATTTGCATCTGTGTTTACCAGAGATATTGGCCTACAGTTTTCTTTTTTGGTTGTGTCTTCTTTCTTTTTTGCATCAGGATGATACAGGCCTTATAGAGTGAGTTTGGGAGTACTCTTTCCTCGTCGATTTTTTGTGGAATAGGTTAAGTAGGGTTTTAATTAATTCTTTTGTGAATTTTTAATAGAATTCATCAATAAAACCATTGGAAATTGAGCTTTTCTTTGATGGGAGACTTTATATTACTGCTTCTATCTCATTACTTGTTATTGGTTTATTTAGGTGTTAGATTTCTTCCTGGTTCAGTCTTGGTAGGTTGTATGTGTCTCGGAATTTATCCATTTCTAGGTTTTCCAATTTATTGGCATATAGTTGCATATAGTAGTCTCTAAAGATCCTCTGGATTTCTGAAATATCAGTTTTAAAATTTTCTTCTCTGTCTCTCATTTATTTATCTAAGACTTCTCTCTTTTTTCTTAGTTACTCTAGTTAAAGGTATGTCAATATTTTTTATCTTAAAAAAACTTTTATTTCATAACATTTTTTTTAAATTTCATTTATTTATGCCCTAATCTTTGTAATTTCTTTTGTACTTATTTTGGTTTTGGTTTGCTCTTGTTTTTCTAGTTTTTTGAGATAAATCATTAGATTGTTTATTTGATGCTTTTATGCTTTTTTGATTTATGAACTTATTGCTATAAACTTTTCTCTTATTACTGCTTTTTGCTGTATTTCATAAATTTTGATATGCTGTATTTTCATTTTCATATGTTGTAAGACATTTTAAAATTTCTTTCTTAATCTCTTAATTGACCCATTGATAACTTAGGAATATATTGCTTAATTTCCATGTGTTTGTATAGTTTACAATGTACTCTTTTGTTGATTTCCAGTTTTATTCCATTGTGGTCAGAGAAAATATTTGGTATTAATTCAACCTTTTTGAATTTTTTAAGGCTTGTTTCATGGCCTAACATATGGTTTACCCTTGAGAATGATATATGAGCTAAAGAGAAGAAGGTTTATTCTGTACCAATTGGTTGAAATGTTCTGTAAATATTTATTACCTCCATTTAATCTATTATGCAAATTATATCCAATATCTGTTGATTTTCCATCTGGATGGGCTGTCCAATGGTGAAAGTGTAATGTTGAGTTCTCTAACGATTGTGAAAGTGTAATGTTGAGTTCTCTAACGATTATGGTATTGGGGTCTCTCTCTCTCTTTAGCTCTGATATTATTTGCTTTATATGTGGTATATCTGGGTACTGCAGTGTTGGGCACATATATATTTAGAATTGTTATATTCTCTTGCTTAATTGATCTGTTTGTCATAATGACCTTCTTTGTCTCTTTTTATAGTTTTTATCTTGAAATCTATCTTACCTTATGGAAGTATAGCTATTCTTGTTCTTTTTGTGGTTCTCATTTACATGGAATCTTTTTCCATCCCTTTTTTACTTATTCAGTCTATGTGTATTTTTATAGGTGTGAATTGTGTTCTTGCAGACATTTGATTAAGTCTTTGTTTTTTTAAACCCATTCAGCTACTCTATGCCTTTTAGTGAATTTAGTCCATTCACATTTATTATTATTATTAATAGATAAGGAATTGCTACTGCCATGTTATTATTTGATTTCTGGTTGTCTTATGGTCTTATCTTTCTTCTTTTTTTCCTATCTTCCACTTTTAAAAGTGTTTTTCTCTAGTAGTGTGTTTTAATTTTTTACTTTTTATTTTTTGTTTATCTGTTGTAAGTTTTTTGATCTAAGGGTACTGTGAGGCTTGCAAGAAACATTATATAACCAATGTTTATAAACAAACAAGTAAAGAGAAATTCAACACAAATTGAACTCTTTAATTCCATCCCCCCAATTTTTAATTTTTTTGTTTCCATCCATATCTTTTTTTACTATAAAATTTGTAATTGTTTTGACATGTTTGTCTTTTAATCTTCCTGCTCACGATATAAGTGGGGTTTGTGCACTGCTGTTACAGCAATAGAATATTCCATATTTGTGCCTTCACTGTTACCAGATAGTTGTACAACTTCAGATGATTTCTTATTATTAATTAAAGTCCTTTTATTTCAGACTGATGAATGCCTTTTAGCATTTCTTGTAGGAAAGGTCTGGTGTTAGTGAAATACTTCAACTTTTGTTCATCTGGGTAAGTGTCTAGTTCTCCTTCAGGTTTAAAGAATATTTTTGCAAAATATAATGTTCTAGGGTTAAGGTTTTTTCTTTTTGCACTTGGAATATGTTGTACTACTCTGTCTTGGCCAGAAAAGTTTCCCCTGAGAATTCTGCTGCCAGATGTATTAGAGCTCTTTCCTGTGCTCTTTGTTTGTTTGTGCATCTTTTTTGATTTCTTTGTTTCTTGCTTTCTTTAGGATCTTTTCTTTATCTGTGACCTTTGAGGGCTTGGTTATTATATGTCATAGTCTCGTTTGGGTCAAATCTGGTTGGTGTTCTATGACCTTCTTGTACCTGGATAATAAGATCTTTCTCTAGATTTGGAATGTTCTCTTTCATTATTTTGTTGAATAAATTTTCTACCTTAATCTCTTTACCTCCCCTTTTAAGGCCAGTAACTCTCAGATTTGAACTTTTGAGGTATTTTCTAGATATTGTAGGTGTATTTCCTTCTTTTTTATTCTTTTTTCTCATCTGACTGTGTATTTTCAAATAGCCTGTCTTCAAGTTCACTGATTCTTTCTTCTCCTTAGCCAGTTCTGCTGAGGGACTCTGATGCATTTGTCAGTTTGTCAATTTAATTTTTAAGCTCCAAAATTTCTAGGTTTTTATTATTTAAATCTCTTTGTTAAATCTTTCTGATAGGCTTCCGAATTCTTCCTCTGTGTTTTCTTGAAGTTCATTGAAATTCATAAGGGCAGCTATTATGTTTCTTTTATTTAATTTCACTATTTAAAATTTTAGAGACAAAGACAGCTATTATGAATTCTTTATTTGAAAGGCCACATATCTACATCACTACAGGATTGGTCACTGGTACTTTATTTAGTTTTTTGGGTGAAATCATGTTTTAGTAGGTGTTCTTGATGCTTGTGAATGTTTGCTGATGTCTGGTCTTTAAAGGGTTAAGTGTTTATTTAAATCTCTGGAGTCTGGGCTTATTTGAACCCATCTTTCTTGAGAAGGCTTTCCTGGTATTCAAAGAGGATTGAGTGTTATGATCCAAAGCTTTGGTGATTGTAGCTATTTCAGCACTAGGGAATGTCCCAAGCTCCAGAATGACTTGTAGCATCCTAGTGCTACTGCCTTGATGGACTTGAGTAAGATACAGCAGAATTTTCTGTATTAACAGGTAAAGTCTCTCACTTTCTTGCCTCACTTTAGGTACTGGGATGCTGGAACTGGGACATGAGTGATCTGAGCAACCAGTGCCTGTTCATACCTGAAGCCCAGCCTCACCTAAAGCCTGTGGGGACTGTTGCCTGGTTACTCCCAATAAATATTAAAAGCCCAGGGGCTCTTTAGTCAGCATGTAGTGAATCCTGCCAGGAGTGGGTCTTTCTCTTTGGAGCAACATGTTTCCTTCTGGTCCAGAATGGCTCTAGAAATGACTTCTGGGAACTAAGGCCTGAAATCCTGAAATCAACTAAGGTTGAGCAGTATGCTTGATATTTTATTTTACTCTGGCTGAGCTGGTATCCAAGTTGCAAAACAAAGTTTTCTAAAGTTTTTCCTTTCTTTTCTCCTAGTGAAAGAAGACTGTCTGAGCCACACTGCCTGTAGTTGGAGGGAGGGTTATACAGGCATTGGTCACCACCATTGGTGTCTTACTGAATCATATGTAGCTCAAGTCCACTGTCTCTGAGCCAGCTTTACTACAGGAATTGCCCAAGCACTGCAGTCTTTGTGGCCTCCCTGCTTTTTAAATTTAGTCTAGGCTATGGCATGCTTTTGGTTAGCTGATAGGTTAGTGAGAACTCTGGTTCAGGGTGGCCAAGCTGGTCTAAATGCTCCCTCCATGGGCACTGGCAGAATTTTGTCCTGTCCTGTGTTCCTGTGTAACAAGATGGCCCTGCATTTCAGTGCAAAGTCCCAGAATCACTTTACTCTCCCTCCCCTGAGTACACAGATTCTCTCTCCATTCAGTGAGCTGGTGTGGGACTTCTGGGGTTGGGGGCAGGGTGGCATAGGCAATGCAAGATTGTCTTTTTTGCTCTCTCCAGTGCCTCTTTCCTTGATATGTAGTCAGATAGTATGATCGCACACCCTATTTTCAGTTCTCCTGAAAGTTTACTTGCATGGATTGTTGTTGAATTTGGTGTTGGTTTAGAGGGACAATCACTGAAAGTTTCTATTTGGCCATCTTGCTTGGCCCTCTTTCCCTTATTTATTTATTTATTTTTTAAAGATAGGTGTATAAGTTATAAAGCTCTGTAACTTTTATGAGTGTAACTTTAAACATAGTAATTACTACCAAGGTGAAAAAAGCATCTGCAATGAAAAGAAAAATATTTTAATCATTTATTTAAGTAAAGAACAATTATTTTTGTGCACATCTTCTACTGTCTCAGTATTAACAGAATTTTCACAGTAAACTTTGCAAGCCAGGTTAATGGCATGGGTTGAGAAAGTGATTAAGTTTGAAACTGCCTTTGTTCTTATCCCCTCATTCCTTAAATAGTATATGGCATATTTGGAAGAAGCTGAGGTAGAATGTGATATTGCATGACTAGGGGGTGAAAATTTGTTGAATATATTCATTAAGCTGCTTTTTTTCAGATCAAGGTTTCAAATAAATTTTTTAGTGAAAGGATTTTGAAATAGCAATTTGATGGATACAAGTTCTTAAATTCTACCTTAGTAGAATTAATGTAACCAAAAGTTGGAGCACACTGAACTTTGTGCAACAGAGAAACATGAATAGTATTAATTTGTTCAGGGAAATTCAGGTATTCAGGCTGAAATTGGGTATGTGGATGGACAAGAAACTGGCAGAAAGCTTAATTCTCTTGCATTGCTTGAATGTTCTCTTGAATATTCCTCTAACGGAACAATAGATTTTAGAGAATTTCAGAGTTTTTCATTGAAAACAAAGCCACAGTTTCGAAGATGAGTCAGAGGTTTTGAGAGTCAATTATCTGCTAGGTTTTGCAGGTATATTTTTTGACCTAACCTTAGAAGCTATCTGAATTACCAAGTAAACATCCTTTAAGAGAAAAGGGAAGATGAATTTTTGAATTCCTAGAATTTTACTTTTTGAAATGACTGTATCTATCCTACAATATCCTTTTGGTTTTGGAACATTTGACCAAACTGTAGCCCTAAGTCCACATGGGTTATATGTCTTCTTTCACAGAATGGCTGAAATCAAAGTAAAAGCCAATGAGACAGATAGAAACCTTGAGTTACAAATGAGGCATTCCTTAATGGAATTCACCCTTCAAACTTGCAGTGGTTCTCTAATGTTGTGATGTATTTTGATTGTTATAAAGGGGTCGCGACCCACAGGTTGAGAAATGCTGCTTCAAAGCCTCAAGAATATTTTAGTATTGGCTCAGTGCCTGTAGCACAGTGGTTATGGTGCCAGCCACATGCACTCAGGCTGGCAGGTTTGAACCCAGCCTGGGCCAGCTAAACAACAATGACAACTGCAACAAAAAATAGCTAGGAATTGTGGCAGGTGCTTGTAATCCCAGCTACTTGGGAGGCTGAGGCAAGAGAATGACTTAAGCCCAAGAGTTTGAGGTTGCTGTGAGCTGTGACACCACAGCACTCTACTGAGGGAGACATAGTGAGACTCTATCTCAAAAAAAGAGAGAATATTTTAGTATGTGAATATCTTCATTAAACTTGATCAAAATTAAACTCTGAGCAGTATTATTCCTATAACTGGGCACTCTTGTATGCCTGTGTTCAGTTAAATTTTGGAACTACTTTGCATTATTTCTAGAGCTCTCTTATCAATTCAATAATACCCAAAAGGCTGTGCTGCCAGAGGATTCTTAATTGTGTAGCTCACTGTAGAAGACATTTGTCTATCTTTGGTGAGAAATTTTGTTTCCTTTGACACACTGTTTTGCAAATTCAAAAAATATAAATCTAAATATTGAATATATATAAATTCACCACCTTCAAAAGTGTACCTGCATTTAAGTGAAACATGAGTACAATGTTCTGAGTTGGGGAAAACATCCTAGAACCTAAAATTTGAAGATTAATTTTGGGTAGCACAAGAACAACATGAAATTGAACCAAAGCAGGATCAGGAGCTTCAGGAAAGAATCCTTCACTCAAGCAACTGTGACCAGTGACCAAAGAAATAAAACTCTCCGAAAGAGCAATATATAATACATAGCTCATTCTCAAGCTAATGATGAGCATAATGAGTTTGTAAAGGAATCCCAGATTTTCAGTCTACTTAAGCACAACAGAATACCTTGTTCTGAGAAATAATCATTTACTTATTTTTTGTACTTAAAGAGCTAGAATGCAGTGAATACCTTATTACTACATAAAGTAAAACTTCTCCAAATCTATATTGAGGATCTTTTGTTCCCTTTTTTTTTAGTTTTTAAAGGCAATTTTGTATTAATACTAGGATGAATAAATTGATTGCTCACTATTGAACTTTAAAAAATTTGTCCCTTTTCCTTGAATAGTTTTTCTAAATGTAATAACAATACATTCATTCATTTTATAAATGTTTACTGAGTATTTACTATGTGCCTGGACCTATGGCATGTGCTAGGATTGCATGACAAACAAGGTGAATTTTATTCTTATGGAATTTAGTTTGGAATTTAGTTTTATTCTTTAGAATTTAGTTTGTTTAACCTGTGCTCTGAGATATGCCGAAGTCTTCAGAGGTTGCCTCAGGGGTGGCTTATAAAAGTTGAGTGAGGTTAGGAGGCAATGGTCCAGAAATTCTTCTCCCATTTTTTTTTTTTTTTGAGACAAGGTCTCACTCTTGTTTACTGAAACCTAAAACTCCTGGTTTCAAGGAGTCCTCTTTCTTTAGCCTTCTGGGTATCTGGGACTATAGGCAGGCCACTAGGCCTAATTTAGTTTTTCATTTTTGTACATGAGATTGTGCTGTGTTGCTCAGGCTGGTCTTGAACTCTTGGCCTCAAGTGATTCTCCTGCCTTGGCCTACCATAGTACGGTGTGAGTCACCATGCCTGGCCTCCTTTCTTTACTTCAAATTTCAATCAGTTGCCCTTTCTTTGTTTTACCCATTGAGCTGCCTCAGAATATTTCAGTTGTATAAAGATCTTGATGCTAAGCCAATTAAAAACTTACAATCTAGTTAGTCTAGCTACTCTCAAGGAGTCTTCCCTTCCCTGGTGTCTCACATTTTCCACTTATTTGCGAAATAAACATTAGACATCAGAGATTATGTTGAATGTTACAATAGATAAATCATAGTCATCACATTCATGAAACTTTATAACCTAGCTGTATTTATAATGGTTTCAATTACCATATAATTAGAACTATTGGGATGATTCCTGCTAGATTATAACTATACTACAAAGCCCCTTCCAAAATTCCTGTGCTACTGAATTAAGAGCATGCTCTTGGCCAGTGGAGAGACTTCTGGGAGTGGAAATTGCTGTGCACACAAGATAGTTATGGAATACTTCCTGCCTGTCTAGTCAGTGGTATTTGAGTTTCTCCATGTTTTACCACTATTACACATAAAATATACCAAGGAATTATTGACATTTTGGCCATCAAGATGGAAAAGAATGAAAATCACTTTCTAGGCATGAGTGATTCCTTTTTTATTAATCATAACTCCACTTCCTACCCAGGGTTGATTGCAGCAAGTCAAGTCATTGAGTCATGATAGCCAGGCGGGAGGATTGCAGTCCCACCTTAACTCACAGACTACTTCATTTACTGCTCGTAGGAGCTAAGTAAATGTTTGCAGGACTGAACTGAAAAGGAAGAGAGGTCCTTCCTATACACATATCCAAGAGTTAGTTGTAGAAGTGTCAGAGTCTGAGCAATTGGTGATTACTCTTCATATAATGGTTGATTGGGGGGATAGGAAAAGGGTGTCTTTATCTTTGGGCTGGGTTAACTTTATTGGTAGAATGAATGGTTCATCTGAATAATTTTATTTTAAAGGGATTTTTCTTGAAATCATCTCTCTTCAAACACAGTAAGTAATTTTTTTCCTTAATGGTTAACACAGTTTGTCTGTAAACATACACATAAATTATGGATCCCTCAGTCCTCATGCCTTGCCAGGTGTGACTTTTTCCCATTTTCTTCCCCTCCCCTCCCCTCTCTTCCCCTCCCCTCCCTTCCCCTCCCTTTTCTTTCCCTTCCCTTCCCTTTCCTTCCCTTCCCTCTGTTGCCCCAGACTAGAAAGTGCCATGGCATCAACCTAGCTCACAGCAACCTCAAACTCTTGGGCTCAAGCACCTGCCTCAGCCTCCTGAGTAGCTGGGACCACAGGCACCTGCCACTATACCTGGGTAATTTTTTTTATAAAGATGGGGTCTTGCCCTTGCTCAGGCTGGTCTTGAACTCCTGAGCTTAAGAGATCCTCCTGCCTCAGCCTCTCAGAGTGCTAGAATTAGGCTGCAGTCACTGTGCCCGGCCTCATCTTATTTTTGAATCTTATGAGTGTTGTTTAATTCCTTTGATTGACTTCAGTAAGTTATAGGGACTTGAGTACTAAGGACTGAAAGAAAGGTTGAAAAGTGGGTTTTGAGCTCAGAGCTCTCTGCTTAGAGTCTAGGGTACTGAAAAAGCAGCCTTATTTTGTCAGGAAGGAGACAAGTTAGGAGGAGGAGACAAGACTAGAGGTATCAAAAAATAATATAAAAAAAAACTATACCCTCCACAATTTTGTTTCTGTTAGTCCTAACATTAACTGCCAGAGACTAGGTACTGAAGTTGAAAGCTATTAATGTTGGTAAAAGATAATAAATACTTTTATATATCTATATTTACTTAAGTTTTATATGAGTTTTGAGATATAGTACTGAACCACATATAAATTGAAGGAAAAGAAAATGAATCCAGGGCAGAGAGGATCTATGAGAATTCTCCACATTTACTATTGAATTTTTATTATAAGATAACAGCAGAATTTCTACCAAAACCAAAAATTGGTTCTTTACTGTGTATGGTGTCTGTAGGACACACATGCCATGTTTTAATATCTTTTAGTTAATCACAGACAGAAAGAGATATTTTAAAAATTTGAAATGAATTCCTGTTATTAAAAAAAATTTTGAAATGAAGTACATGGAAGTCTATGTTGAATTTGAAATTTTTAAGAATTTTAGAATTTTAAAACTAAAAACTTCCATTATTTTTATTTTTACTATTTCAGATGTCTTAAAATATATAGGACTATTTGGTATGTGCTAAAATTCCTCTTGAGTTAAATATTATGAAACTTAATTTGGCATGCTTGTCTAATTAACGAGATCTGGAGAATGGCTGGTTTGTAAATGGAGTGATGTAACACTGTAGACATTCTTTTTCAAGGCTAGACCCATAGTTGACACATTAACTCATTTCTGTTTACAGTTGTGTTATCCTCTTCTACTTAGGGACCTCCGTAAGCCAAATGTGCTTAATATCCTAGGTAAAAATAGATTAGCTATCACATTTTTTCACTGTAAGTTAAAGAGGCTGTCCATTTATCTGAAAATGGAATGTGATCAGGCAGAGACGTGACTGTAATGCATGGCTTATAAAACCTAAAAATGCGTCTTAAGGGGTCACTTACTTTCATTACCATCTCAGATTTGATTCTTGAAAGTGTGGGGTCAAAAAGCTAAATTCCATAATTTTGTGTGAATATTTATTTATTTATATTTCTTTCATGGTCTCTAAACAGTAATATTTTTGATAAATATGCAATACCAACAACTGCCCATGACTCTCTATCTGTAAGGTGTAGATTCCTTAGCCTTTTATTCCAAGTTCCTCAGTTTGGCCTCTACTCTCTTTTACCATATTGTAACCTGCTAGACTGCAACCTACACCTTCTATTGTAGTAGGATTGGTCCAGCAAATCTGACACATATATTCTTTCTTTATTTTTCCATTCCAATAAAGTATAAATAGCACTGCCCATTCATCTTTGCCCATTCATATCTTAACCATCTTTTAAATACTCCATCATGTTGGAAGTTTGGTTTGATTTCTCTGATCTGTAGAACCTCTACCCTGCTTCCAAGTTCTTCTCATCTTGTATTACTCACTTGGCATCTAATTGCAACAGACATTTCCTGAGTGCTAACTAAATTAAGGCATTATCAGAAGATCTTTTTTTTAAATTTAAAACTCAAACCTCTTAGGAAAGGTACAATTCTTATTTTCACTTTATAGATTAGGCAGCATCTCAAAGAATTTATTTTATTTTATTATTTTTTAAAATTTATCTTATTTTAATATGAGGGTACAACTAATTAGGGTACAACAATGTACCCTAATTATTTTAATAATTATTTATGATTTTAATATGAGGGTACAGCAATGTAAACTCACATTGTTTACATTCGGTAGGTAAAGTTCAAGTTATAATTGAGCCCCTCACCCAGGGGGTGTGCTGTATACCCTTACATTGTGGTGGTCAGGTAAGAACTTATCAATCCCCCTCTCTTCTCCCTTCTCTCCTTTTTTTCCTCCCCTCTTTTCTCCACTTTGATTATATTTTTCTCTCATGTGGGCATGTAGTTGTTTTTCTATTAGTTTCATATTAGTATGGAGTACATTCGATGCTTGCTTTTTCATTCTTATGATACTTTACTAAGAGGAATGTTCTTCAAGTCCATCTAGGTTAAGACAAAAGTTATAAAGTCTCCATCTTTTTTATGGCTGAGTAGTATTCCATGGTATACATATACCACAGTTTATCAATCCATTCATGAGTTGATGGGCACTTGGGTTGATTCCACATCTTGGTGATTGTGAATTAAGGTGTGATGAATGTTCTATCTTTTTTTCCTCTAGATTTTTAATTCTTTTGGAGTGTTGGAATGATGCAAGTTATATGCTCCAACCTCCCTGACACTGCCTGACTCTTGCACATGGTTTCTAACATAATGCTCTGCATTTGTTTGGATCTCAATAAATATTTGTTCATTGAATATAGGAAAACATATCAATGTACTTTTACAATGGATTTATAGCTTGTTTCCTTATCTGCTTTTGAAATTTATTTTTTTCTCTGTAATAAATAATTACTCATTAAGATACCTCAGTGATACAAGATAGTCAGTCTATGAGTGTCTTAGAAATGTTACCAAAAATCTCTTATAGTTGAAACACTGAGACATTCTCAACTCTAGGACACTTAATTACCATCATCATAAGATAGACCATGAAGTACAAGATAAAACTTAGGCAATATCCTATGCATTGCAAACTATATCTACATTATCTTAGGTCAATGAACATTGTTGGGAAAATGAAAGAATGAATAAGACCTAAGACCACAGATGTATATCTGTGCCTAAGATAGCAAAATGAAGACTTTGGTGTATGTACCAATTTTTACTGTCCTTTGTTAAATAAAACATTGACACCATACTTATATCATCCCTTTAAAAGTTCTAACTATTTGTCATTATTTTAGGAGAAAAGTGTTGTATTCGTAAAAAAGTTAAGCTGGATGCATCTGTGGCAGCACTGATATATTCTGTAATACCATGTCAGTATTTCATCACACGTAAGATTAATAAGATTAACCTTATCTTATTTCTGCAGGGGCCACTGTGGCTTCTTGTGTTCCATGGTAACTAAACAAAGAGGTGTAAACAAAAGCATATTGCATTGCCTTGGCAGATAAAATATTCGTTCCTCATAAGTCTGATTTCTAAACTGAATCTTCTTGGAGTGAATCGGTTATGAATTGGGTGTGTGGGGAGAACATTTTGCCAAAACACATTTTCAAATTGAAATACCTCCTGAGGTATCTCTGCGTGTGAAGAATCAATGTGCAAAGCTCTCATGGGAAGATGATTCATGCATAGGCAAATATGCCTAAATTTGGCTCCAGAATTAAACCCATTAAAGACTCTTAAAGACTCATACAACAATTTGTGTTGAAAATGCTTTCGGAGTCTTAAAGTAGATAATGATACCTTATCTGTACATGTACTATTAAGTCACATGGACTATTAATTCAATTCAAATAGTGGGTTTGTTCTAGGCTGTATGTAGAATTGCTAATAATTATAGGAGTGAAAACCATACTGTTATCTGGTTGGATATGAGTTAAATATCATCTGGCTGGGTCTGAGTTAAAGTGATAAACTCATGATAGTGAAGATAATCATACAGTCTAGAACCCTAATGGAAGCCTCATTTATATTCGCTGGGGGTGGTTAAACTCAGAACTTCATCCCTGGTTTACATTCTTAATTCTTTCCATGTTCACCCCCAGGTAGGCAATCTTGATTGTTAGTTCTCCTGCTAGGATTACTAGAAACATCCTTATTGAGGCTAGGAGAAATCCTTATTTGATTATGACAATGCCACCTTACTCTCTTTGGGAATACATTATTATAAAGCAAATATTCAATAATTAATGAATAAAATGAAATCTGATATATGTTCAAGTTCCAACAATGTTCTCTTTTTTAAAAAAGACATTTTAAAATAATGTCTTCATAGATACCTATTCTAACTGCCTTTTAAAAAAGGATTCACAATTATTTCATTTTTACTTTCATTGAACACATCTATTGGGAATAGAAATTATGTGCTCTTCTAAGAGGATATTCCTTAATTCATACAAAAGAAAACCTTCTCAGATTATCAATACATTTTTGATTCTTTGAACTTGGGTGATATACATGAGAATCAAACTCATAATTTTCTGTAGTTACTCTTGCTGTAGACAAATGTTCTCAGTGTTTTAGTCAAATGTCCTTGTCACTGTTGAAATTTGCAAGACCTACGTCTTTGATATTCCATCCTAGGACAATTCAACAAAAATGTGTATCTGTTAAAAGGCTGCAACAAATAGGGGAATTCTTACATTTTGTTTTGATGGGAGTGACATTGTCGTTATTTGACAAGAAATAAATTGAAAAAAGCCTTGAGTTTGCTTCTTATTTGGTACAGAAAATAAGCAAAAAGTTTTTAAAAAAAGACACATAAAATAAATAATAATAAAACTATACTGAGCAAAAATATGCCATCTAAGGATTCAAAGCAGTAACAGGTATGACCATTTATCCTCAGAAACCCTGTGTGCTGTCATAAAATGTCTTTTTTTAAAAAGAGAACATTGTTGGAACATGAACATATATCGGATTTCATTCTCTTAGGTGTAGTCCTGCTCACATAAAAGCTGATAAAAGAAGTCAGGCAAGCCAGCAAATAGGCAGACAGGAAAGAGTATTTTTGGACCTCATTTGGTGCTTTTATGTACTTCATTCTATTATAATACTTTGCTATCAATTGTTTGTCTTTGAACTTAGGTGATACACATGAGAATCAAACTCATAATTTTCTGTTTTATGAATTATTTAAACATAATCTTAGATCAATATCAATCTGAATTTCAATATTTCTCTTAGTTGAAATAATCCTTGAGAAAGATGTTAATCAAAGTGAGATACAATTTGTGAAAAAATAGTAATGAAAAAATATATAGTATATTGTAGAAAAGGTATTGATTATTTTGTAGAATAGATTTTTTGCAACAGGGTTGGCTATAACATACAATTCTATGAGGCAAACCAGTAGGATTTCCCTACTAACTTCTTAAGGCAGTGAAACGTTTTCATCATAATATCCCTTGAAATGTGATAAGAAAAAAAATTGAGCATCTGGTAACACAATGGTGACATACTGCTTAACTTGGCTTTTGCTTCATTGAGCATTAGACAAGTTTTTATAGATGGGATATCATAATTCTAATGTAACAGTTTACTATGTTTTTTGCAATACATGCCAATATCTCATTTCAACCATCAACTACTTTTCCATTTCTCCTTTTACTCTTCTTTTTTTGTCTCAGAAATAGTCAAAGCTCACA
Source organism: Perodicticus potto (assembly GCA_963574655.1). Taxonomy (NCBI): domain Eukaryota; kingdom Metazoa; phylum Chordata; class Mammalia; order Primates; family Lorisidae; genus Perodicticus; species Perodicticus potto. The sequence continues at coordinate 38,363 of CAUYRH010042029.1, read as the reverse complement.
AACTTTTCTTCCTTGAGTAAAAGTATAATGACAAATAGGTCTGAAGAAAAATCGAACTTTATCAGTAAGTTCTCTGTTGGCCAGGTTAATGAAATGATAAATTAGAGGATTACTCACTTGGTATGATTGAAGAAGGAACTGAGAAATAAATACAGTCTGCTCAGAAAAGAAAGCTCACTCACTGTATAGTCATAATGTCTACATTCCACAGTAAAGATTTATTTCTTTGAGTCTAGAAGGACTTCCCAATTTTAAGAGTCTGTTACCGAGGTGCATTAATTCTGTTTGCTTATTTTATCAGTTATCAATAGCTATGGCCTGGTGGAGATGGCTGAGACTTTCCTGAGATTAAAACACTCCAGAAAAGGGGAGGTAATTGGCTTGAAAGACTATTTTCATGTTTCTTTTATGAATGTTGTAACTGTGGATTTTTAATTAGATTTTCTCAATAGCTAAGAAACATACCCCGAAGTGCTTAAGGTTTTTTTTTTTTGTAACATATTGCTGCATTATTTTTAAAGGAATTACTTTTGTAAGAATGAAAAGTATGATTTGTTGTAGGAAATGAAGTGGAAATAGTCAAAATAATTTCAGTTGACCCACATTTTAAGAAGGTCTTCTCCATGATATTATCTTTTAAATGTCATGTTACAAAATGTTAGAGTTACTTTAAGGAAGTTAAAGTTACCTTAATTAGAGTAAATGCACTTATTAATTTGATTTGAGTTTACTTATAAGGAATAACTAGAGTTGATTTCTCTGGAGGATTGCTTGCTTTTTTTGTTGACGCCGACTGGGCTAGGAAGCTTAGCCAGTGCTGTCCCAATGTGTAACCGTTCTTCATATTTCTTTCACTAGTTGCTCAAGTCATTTTGAGATTTTTTTTAAATATTAAACATAGAGGGACTAATACGAGTTTAAATAATTTTTTTAAAAAATCAATAGGACAACATTTAAGCAAATATCAATTCCTAGAAACAATTAATATTGTTTTCTTACTAGTGCTAAACTTTCCCCCTAAATATTTACTATGGTCTTATATGTAGAGTGCTAGATTCTTGGAAGAGTACAAAACCTATGTAAATTGTGATTTTTGTTTTTAAGGTTTTTAAATATTTGGTACAAAGAATATGCATTTAAAACAGGAAGTTTAAAAATATGTATCTAGACAAGTGTTTCGTCATGAAGTTCTTAGAGTACCTGCATTAAAATCACCTGGGCAGTTATTACACACACCGATTTCTTGTCTCCAATGTATTACTTATTGAATCCCAGTCTCCTGAAAATGGTTTTAGCGTTATATATGTTTAAAAGCACCCTGGATGATTCCAATGTTCACCCAAATGCTAACATCATGATTCGACAAAGGCAGAGTAGTGACTCAGATGACTACCATCTGGGACTGTGTTACAGTCAAGGGTGTGCTTCACCTGGACTTAATTTGGGGGTTAGATTTTCAGAGGTTGAGATTAGCGCAGAGGATGATACAACAGTATACAGGGATGTGAACAGCCTACAGTGTTGTCTTTCTGCGGAAGAATAAGTACTCTGACTTATCTCAGTTGTGGGGTATTAGAAAGGTGAAAACTACCTGCACCCCGCCACACACATACACACACTCTACTGGAAAAGAGGATAGTGTCACTTGGAGAGTGTCTTTGGTTTCCTTGCCATGGATACAAAAGGAAAAAAAGTATTTTTTTTATACTTGCTAACAATAAACCTCTGCGATCATAAAGTATCCATAGTTTTAGATGTACTTCTGCACCATTGTTTTTAGAAACTTCTTTCCTATATAAATATACCTTAACCTTTTGCCATCTTTTCTTTTTCTTTGTTAAGATATTTGAAAATAATTCAAAACATCCTATTTATCAAAAATACTTTACTGTACATATCTAAGTAGATCTGTTATTTTCTTAAATAACATTAGTATCACTGTCACACTCAACAAATTTACTGCGGCGAGTATTTCACATTAACTAATATCCCGCACATATTCCAATTTCCCCGGTTGTCCCTTATCGTTTTCTACAGCTCCTTTTATTTTTTTTCCCCAAACTACTCTGCATCTGCTTCTGAAATTGCTTTTACTCTAGAACACTACAATCCCTCCCCCCTTCGTTTCCTGCACGGTAACTTTGAATTATAACTAATAGAATTGGTTTTCTTTTCCGACTCATCCATTCATTTATTCATTTGCTCATTCAGTCTTCAGAGGATTATTTGAGCTAGCTCTGTGTTCCAGGCCAGGCACTTCAAAGTGGATATACAGGAAGATAGCAGTGTTTCTCTGTGGTATACCAGGAATTATTATTATTATTTTCTTTTTAAAGCCTCTTCCCGGAAGAAACCAGAAGTTATTTTGAAGGAAACGTTGTTTTTCTGATGAAAACACAAGTTCTGGGAATGTTGTTAAAAAATGCATGCACAGATGCACACACATGCCCACATGTTGAACAGATTGCAGCAAGTTTTTAAACAGAATATAAAGTGGTTTTTGTTTATTAAAACTCCATTTCAGAGTTTATGCTACACAGCCATAACATTTCAACGACAGTTATGTCCCAAAAGCTGGAAAGTATTCAGGAAGTTGGGAGATTCATTTTTTTTTATGGTAAAACTACTTAAAGAAAAAAACTATTTGAGCAAGACTGGCAGAGAAAGTACTTTATTTTTGCTCTTGAATTATTTTGTTTTTACGTCAAAACATTTTTAAAGAAGTTGAAGGTGCTCTGGAATTCCCTGCAGCCACCATTTACTGGGAGTTGTTCCTCCCTCTAAATATGTGAATATCTGAGCTGTCTCATGAATGAATAGCAGGGGGTCTTCCCTGGAAAGATGTCTTCGTATGTTCCACAATGATATTTAGCTGGTCCTGTAAGATTATAATACCGTATTTTTTTTTCTGTACCTTTTCTATGTGAAGACATGTTCTGAGACACAAATGCTTACTGTTGTGTTACAACTGCCTACCATATAGTAAGGAACTATGCTGTACAGGTTTATAGACTAGGACAACAGGCTGTAACATAAAGCCTGGGTCCGTGGTGGGCTATTCCATCTAGGTTTGTGTAAGTCACTCTATGGCATCCACACAGGGAAGAAATTCTCTAATGACACATTTCTCAGAAGGTATCCCCATTAAGTGATGCATGACTATACTTGAACTGGAAGTGAGAAAATTAAACTGGTCTCTGGGTTCTTAGAATGCAGGATGTAAGGGTTATGGTGTGTTAGCCTCATTTTTCCAGTCAAGGTTTCAGAGAGGAAGTCACTTTCCCAAAAGAAAGAGAAGTGAAGCTGATGTGGAAAAGAGTGTTGGAAAAGGAATGGTGGTATTTGAGTTGCTGACTAAGGCTCATCAATGAGACACCTAACTTCCCCAAGTTCTTGTAGCATAATTTCCTTTTTTTTTTTTTTTTTGTTTAAGCCAATATGAGTTGAGTTTCTGTTCCTTACAACCCAAGGTCCAATTTATCTTATCTCTTCCCACTAATTTTGAATTATGTGAATGTTAAATACAAATTAAAATAAAAGATACACTGAAACAGTAACAACATATTATATAATGCTTATAGTGTGTCAGGCACTGTCCTTTGTACTTTACTTCTGCTAACTTATTCAATCCTCAGAATGATCTTGTGATGGAGGTGTTGGTATTATTTCCATTTTATACATAAAGTATAGTGAGATTATGTAGTTTGTTTCAGTTTATCTATAAGTGTTGGAGCCAATATTCAAATATTTATACCTATAAATGTATTTTTTAAAAGATTTGGAAGGATTCACACCAACCTGGTAACTTCCAAGGTAGACAGTAAGATTAGAGGGGTGGTCGTAAGATCTTTAAGAAAAATGTTTTAACACAGACAATATCTTTATGCATTAACTGTGTAGTTAAAAGTGTGTTTCAATAAGATGGAAAGAAAGATATGAGAAACAGATTGAAAATTTTAGTGTCTTACAGCCAAGAGGGGGGAAATTAGAAGCGACTGTATTAAAAAAGTATATTATAAATTGAATTAACTAATAAATGGAATTATAAAATAAGTGTAATTTTTTCGGGCCCAAGTGTTTGTAGTGATAACACAGATTGAAAATACAAATGACCACCAGCTTCCAGGGTCTCTGCACACGTCCTCACTTAGCTCTGTCACTGATGGGAGGATCTGGAGCCAGACTCAGGTCAAAAAGTAAAATGAAGTACATTCTGGTTACTGGTGTTGTTATATCAGCACCAGTTGGGAAAGGAATCATCGTTAGCAGTGTAGGCACAATACTGAAGTCTTGTGGTTTACAAGTAATTTCAATGAAAATTGACCCCTACACTAACATTGATGCAGGAAGATTTTCTCCTTATGAGCATGGGGAAGTTTTTGTGCTGGATGTTGGTGAGGAAGTAGACCTTGACCTGGCTGACTATGAGCAGTCCTTGACATCTGCTCACCAAGGACAATAATCTGATCACTGGAAAGATATACTGGTATGTCATAAACAAGGAACGGAAAGGAGATTACCTGGGAAAAACCATCCAAGTTTTCCATCACATCACAGATGTCAGGCAGGAGTGGGGGATGAGACAGGCATTGATATTTGTGGATGAAGATGGCCTAGATGCCAAGTATGTTATCGAGCTTGGCAGAACTGTGGGAAATATAGAAAGCATGGCCGTTACTGAGGCCTTCCATCAGTTTCAATTCAAAGTCAAGAAGGAGAACTGTTGTACTATCCATTTCAGTTTAGTTCCTCAGCAAAGTTCAATGGGAGAACAGAAGATTAAACCCATCCAGAATAGTGTCTGAAAATTTAGAGGGTGTGGTCTTTCCCCAGACCTGGTTGTGTGAAGGTGCTCAAATCCTCTTGACACATCAGTGGAAAGGAAAATATCCATGTCCTGCCATGTTGAACCTGAGCAAGTGATCTGTGTCCATAATGTCTCATCTCTCTACTGAGTCCCCCTGTTGGTAGGGGAAGGAAGGGTCATAGATTATTATCTGTGAAGACTTTACCTTCCTATTGAGAGGCAGCAACAAAAAATGCTGACGAAGTGGAAAGAGATGGCCAACAGATATGACTGTTTGCTGGAGACCTGCTCTATTGCCCTTCTGGGCAAATACACCAAGTTCTCAGACTCCTATGCCTCTGTCATTAAATCTCTGGAGCATTCTGCACTGGCCATCAACCACAAATTGGAAATCAAGTACATAGATTGCACACACTTGGAGCCAACCCCTTCCCAGGAAGAGCCTGTGTGGCATCCTGAAGGTCTGCAGTGCTCATGGAGTGCTGGTTCCAGGAGGATTTGGTGTTCGAGGAATAGAAGGAAAAATCCAAGAAACTACCCAGGCTCAGACACAGAGAAAGTCTTCTTTGGGTGTGTACTTAGGAATGCAGTTGGCAGTGCATGAATTCTCAAGAAATGTGCTGGGATGGCAAAATGCTAATTCTACAGAGTTTGACCCTAAGACCAGTCATTTTTTGGTCATAGACATGCCAGGACACAATCCTGGGCAGATGAGTGGAACCATGAGCCCGAGCAAGAGGAGAACCTTGTTCCAGAGCAAAAACTCCATCATAAGGAAACTCTATGGAGATCCAGTCTACTTGGAAGGGAGACAGAGACACAGGTTTGAGGTCAATCTGGTCTTGAAAAACTGTTTGAAAGAGCAAGGATTGAAGTTTGTTGGCCAAGATGTTAAAGGAGAGAGAATGAAAACTGTGGAATTGGAAGATCATCTCTTTCTTTGTTGGGGTTCAGTATCACTCCGAGTTCCTGTCCAAACCTATCAAGCCCTACCCACCCTACTTCTGCCTCCTCCTGGCATCCTGGGGGGCAGCTCTGGCATTGTCTCCAGAAAGGCTGCCGACGAGAGCCCAGGGACACACATAGTGACAGAAGTGGAAGTGGCTTTCCTGACTCTGAAATCACTGAATTGAAGTTTTCATCAATAAATCATGACTGATCTTACAGCAGATGATTCTTCAAGAGAGCCTTCAAACTTTGGTAGAGTTTACAGCTTGGATTTTACACTTCCTTTAAATTATGTTTTTATTAAGATTATTTTGTTATAGGGGAAAGGTATTTGGGAAACTGTCACTTTGCATGCCCCATCATGTATACTGGCTCCTGCGTGGTGCCCTGCTTGTTGTGTGACAACCTCTTTTGCAGTTCTTTAGTTTCTGAGACGAGAACCAGAATGTCTGGACAGGAACTGAGGGTGGCCAGAACTGGCAGAGCACCCCATCCATCACCATGCTTCTTGACTACTTCACATAATTGTGGATTTGAGTGTGCCATCCGCGGGTTTCCCTGGGACGCCTGGACCATTATAAAGTTTGCCATAGGGACTTAATGAGCACAGAAAGATGATTTTAGCTGGGACTTGCAGTGGTTGGTGCTGGGGACCTGAGGGCACTGCCTGCCCCTTAAAGCAGTGAAGTGAGCCCAGAGATAGAATCTCAGGCCTGCCTTGAGTTGTGGGGACTCTCATGTCAACTTTTGGCTGGTCCTCATCATCCAAATGGATGGTCAGTTTGGTGTCACCCAAAAGAAGTTAAGTCTAACCCTCCAAAGTGTGATTTTAAAATCTCCCTGCCTCTGGCTATGCTTCCCATTGCTGGGGCTTGGAAATACTCCTTGTATCAAGGGGTCACTTGAAACAGAACAAAGAATTGTTTGGGAAAACTGCCGCTAACAACCCTCTCACATACAGACAGCTTTGATTTGAGGGTGGTACATTTTTCTTTCAGGATGGTGTAACTGCAGTTGAAAGGCAATATGAATGAAAAGTTATTTTCTTAATGTGACAGCTGGATGCCTACTATATTCTGGCTGGACTTGATGTAGACTCTACCTTAAGAAATAATGTGGAACAAGAGAGAGAGAAACAAAAAAGAAAATACAGATGAGTTAACAAAGAATTTAAAAGTAAATTCATAAAGGGAAGACCTATAAGGGATTCGTACAGGAAAATCTTATTTTGGTTGTACTCATACATTTTGGTGTTTATAATGGGGAAGATAATGTTATTTCCAGAGATTAAAATACTGGGTTACAAGATACATAAGTGTTTCCAAGGACAGGTTTATCTTTGTTGTTCAGGTGTAACCTTGATATTTTCTTTAACAACTTTATCTTCCCTGTCTTGAAAGAACTGGAGATGCAGTTTTCCCTTGGACATTTTGAGTTCAGCTCTTTTGCTTTCCTTTCTCAAGTCAGAAGTCAGGTTATCAGATTCCCTGGGAAAGACTCCTTCCTTTCTGCGATTTTAGCCTGTCTAATTCTCATTGCTTCTATAGCTCTTCAGTATCTTTAAAAAGTGTGATTTTTAAAATAATTTAACTGGCTTTTCCCATTGTTGTAAGAGTTGCCTTGACATGACCTACTACATCTTTCATGATGTGGAAGTCTTACATATTATACTTAAAATCTCATTTTGATGCTGTACATAATTTCTGGTAGTGTATCTGATGTGAAGTATTACGAAAATGTTTTTTATTTGCTTGCAGCTTGGAACACAGTCATAGGGTCTATGAGTTGTGTCTCCTCCAAGAGACTGTGCTGTTGGCATCATGGCTCTTCTAAGGCTTGAAACACTCTCTGCTGGGACCTGCCTTCTCTCTTTTTGTTCACAGGCCTTACCACCTCTCTGTTGTATTGTGTCCAGCTGAATTGACAGCCTCTGTTACCTACCTGAATTCTGTAGCCATCTCAGTGTGTGGCCCTCATCTCCTCCAACTGTGAGAAAATCACATCCATCCTGTCTTTGTCTCAGTGTCTTGTGTAGATGAGCTCCTGGAATGTTTAAATCTTGATCCATTTCCATGGAAACTTTCTGGTCTACGTTCTGAAGATTGCTCAAAGGGCTCTAGAGATCTCTCTCTCTATATATTTATTTAGCAGTTCTTTTATCATTGCCCATAAACTCTTGGTTCAAATTTTGTTGCCAGAAAAGATGGCAGCCACACAATTTACTATTTTTCCTTATCTCTATCTACTGTCCTACCAATCAATCAATTATCTAATCTACTTATCTATTTGATTGGCCTCATTATGAGAAAATGCAGAGCCAAATTTGAATATGAGGGCAACAATGTTATTGGTAGTTAAAAGAGGGCATCTTCTCTGCCTAGAGTACTTTTTCTACTTTTCTTAGTTTTATCTTTTGCTGTAGTATATTGTAAATTCTTTTAGAAAGACAAGGGATATGTCATTTGACATATAAAAATAATTTGTCTAAAAATTAAAAATAACATCTATTAATCTGAATTTAAGTTTTGCTTAGCTTGCAAAACAACAAAAATTATGCATATCTTTAAGTGCTAATCAGCTGAGCATTTTCTTAAGGCATATTTCAATATTAAATTCTAATAATACATTTACACGATTTATAATTTCTGAGGTAAAATTTTACTCCTGTAACAAAACAGAGTCAGAACTTAACGTCTGTCTATCTCTGGATGTGTTATTTCCCTTATTCTTTGGCATAATCTTGAAAAACAGAAAATATTTGCAAGAAAATTGAATCGGGTGTGTTGGGTTCAGGACTTCACAGTTGGTTGCATTGCACTTTAAATGGAGCCAAGATTATTTGCTATTTATACCTTTGTGGATAGACAGAAATTGCTTCCTGTCATCATTTGTTCAGAAACAGAAGACATCTGGTAGTAGATTGTGTTGAAATCATTTGTCTGGGGGTGGGGGGGCAAGGAAAATAAATCATCCACTTAACAGCTTGCCAGATGGTTGAAAAAAAATGCCCTAACTGATCTGTGGGACAATTTTTCTTAAGTGCTGGGCTGTTCTTGAGAACATAATGCTCAAATGAATAGACAGCCTCAGACAGAAAAATATAGTCATACTGTGATAACTCGCTAGGCTTTAGTGAACTTTTTAGCTCTCAGTGAATTTACGTTAGAGCACAGGTTTTTCTAGGTACAGGGAGAATTGAGTACTTTGAATTTCAAATCCAAAATTGTCATTAAATTTAAAGCATTAAACATTTCCAGTTTTCACACTTACTTGAAAGAAAATGTGATGTGAGATTAAATAACACAGCCACGCGATTATCCTTGACAATAACAGGGTCTCTTCAGAATTATTTTGAGATGGGTAGTAATATCCAAATTCAGCTTTGGCTGATATTATCTTTTTATTTACATTGGATTAATTTAAGATGGAGATTCATTTGACCCATAAGAAGCTTCTGTTTTTCTTTGTTTCAGCAGGAGCTAAAAATAAATACAGGTATACCTCAAATATGACAGGTCGAGTCCCAGCTCATTGCACTGAGGCAATTATTGCAATAATGTGAGTCACACATTTTTTTTATTTCTCTGTGCATATAAAAATTATGTTTGCAGAATATTATACAGTATGCAATGCTATTATGTCTAAAAATGTAGTATCTTAGTTAAAAATACTTTGTTGCTGAAAATTGCTGACACAGAGACATAAAGTAAGCACATATAGTTGAAAAAATATTACCCATAGACTTCTTAATGTAGAGTTGTCACGAATAACAATATTTATAAAGTTCAGTAAAGTTATGTGCAATGTGGTATGTCTGTACCTTGTTCTTTCTGGAAGCTTTGAATCCAGGCGATGTTTGCTGGGTTTCTACTGTGTTATATTTTGGCAGCTCTGAAAGTTTGCTGGAAAGGCCCAGTCTTGCGTTTCCGCCCTCTGTGTTATACTGGGGTAGAGGCAGAGGCTTAGAAGTCAGAGCTGGGGTTGTGTCTGTGCCAGTAACTGGAGAAATTACCTAGTGTGTCTGGGGAAATTACCTAGTGCTCTGGGGAAATTACCTAGTGTCACTAGTTTCAGCTTGTCATAAGACTGTTCTGAGGACTAAATGAGAAAATGTTAATGATAATGATAATCATTATCTCCCTCAATGACAAACACCCAACCTTCTCTATGAAAGAGGTTCTACAGTGAACCTGTATAAATGGCTTCTCCCTCATGTCTGAATCTTTCCCCATTTAACACAGATATATAAATCTGTCTTGAATTTGTCACTAACCTCTGTCTATGTTTCTCTTAACCAGCTCAGGCTGCTATAACAAAACTATAGGCTGGATAAATTAAATAACAGATATTTATTTTCTGACAGTTTTGGAGACTGGAAGTCTAAAATCTGCGCATACAGACGATCATTTTCTGGTGAGGCCTCTCTTCCTAGTTTGTAGACAACTGCTTTCTTGCTTTTTACTCACCTGGCAGAAGGAGAGAGAGTGAGGAAACTCCCTGGTCCTTACTCATAAAGGCACTGATCTCATCATGATGGGTGGGGGGTCCCATCCTCATGACTTAATTTAACTTAACTACCTACTAAAATCCACATCTCCGAAAGCCATCACTTCAGGGATTAGGGCTTCAACATACGGATCTGAGGGGAACATGGTTCAGTCTATAGTAGTATCTGAGCACAAAGGCCATTCTCTCTTTATCTTTCTAAATTCTCCGTGTTCAGTGGGGTGCTTCCCACAGAAAGGACATCAAAATGGTACTGATTCCTAATTAGTAACCAGTTAAAGTGACACAGGACCTCTGCCAGTGTGAGCTGCCAACACTATACGTCTGAAAAATCCTAATGCCCCAGGATCACTTGAAAGAAGAGAAGACATCACCATCAGCATCATCCTTGGAAATGGGAAAGCTTCCTCTGTGGCACTTTAGGGAAAGGATTAAAGGTGGGTCCTCCAACGGGAATCTTTCTTGGGTAAGGTAGGCAGGAGAGAGTAGTGATTAAGGAACACAGAATCCAGAGTTCAGATGGCCTGAGTTTAAATGTCAGCTCTGCCAATTTTGAGCTTGCATGACTTTGGGCCTTAATTTTCCCATCTGTAAAGAAGGATAATAGTGGATAATGACTGTGTGCTTCTTCCCACATACCTGTTAATAAAATTTATATTAAATTTTGCAACCAAAATAAAATTTGTGTGCCTTTTCATTGAAAAAGAAAAAGAAGGATAACAGTAGTTCCCTCATAGGCTTGGTGCCAAGATTATCTGATCCACATCCATTTGCACATCCACATTGCTTATAGCAGCGTGTGTCATGTAAGTGTGGACTCTTAGTGTGTGTTTTGGGGAACAGGGCTGTGGATATGTGTTCTTGGGATCCATTTTACTATATACCCCAGAGAATTAGAGCGTGGAATGCTGACAACAATCTCATTCTAATTGATAAAGCACATTCTATTGGTACTGCTATCTTTTTAGTTTCTTTGGATAAATAAAGGGAGTTAGGCTAAAGCTCTAGATTCAAGGGTTAAAAGAAATTTGTGGCTTTTAGTTTTAATAGTAAAGGAACTGTTGAGGATGTATATACAACTAAAGAACTTATTCAGGGGATGAGCCTTCAATTTTAATTTATCCTACCTTTACGAGCTTTGTCTTTTTTTTTCTGTCTAAGAATCTGTAGAGGCAAGACAATTGTAGTTCTTGACAGAAATACACACTGTTATCATTTTATGTTATTAGCCAGCACATTATGGTCATTATTTCTAATTGGAAAATTTAGAGATGGGGAAAAGTAGCAAGAGCTTGATCAGGACTATTATGAAAGTCTTCGTTGTGCTGACCTCAGCTCTGATTTTTCAGTTAATGTGTAGAGGGCTAGATACAAATAAATTCTGATTGCTATTCTGTATAGTTATTTAAGGAGCATCTTCACAGAAACTGTATGCTGTGATTGTGTTTCTAATAACAGCTACCTTTCATTGAACACCTATTTATTAAGTGCAAGGCATTTAATGTATATATTTGAAAAAGACATTTTAACTATGCCAGGATATCTTCTTAGAATGTAAGGAGTAGGTTTTATGGTACTTCTCTGGCACCTTTTGAACTATAGAGTTTAGTTGCTACCTGGGGGCACTGGGAGAAACCCTCCCTTCTAGAATCTGTTTGTATCCCTAAATTTATATAGCTGCAGAGGAGTTTCCTCTGAGGACAGGGGCCCACACTGATGCCTTCTTTTTGAAATTCAATATTATTAAGTGTTTCTTACAGCCTCTATTGCAGCTTCATGGTGAGAAAGAGCAGTGAGGGTCCTAAGAGTGACTTCAGCCCTATCAGAGTAAGATAAATATGGGGTGAGATTCTGCCTCAGGGTCTGCAGGTTGAAGGCAAGCACTGTGCTGGGGCTATCAAGCAGCTGATACTGCTGGCCCTTAATTGAACTAAAAACACGCACACCTGAGAGTAGGATCTGCATTATGAATCAAAGACCTAATCAGGCCAATTTTGTCATTGAGTTTTCCTTTCCAAACCCATCTTTTTAAGAAGAAGCTTGTATCAGTATAGAGGATTGAACATCATGCCTGCTATAACAGAACTCATCTGAGGAATTGCTGAGAACAAGACAATTTCCTGGCAAGCCTTGAAATCTCTTGTGATTTGGAAGGCAAGTCCCCAGGTAAGTCAGTAATTCTGGAGGAGCAAAGATCAGTCCTGTGATAGTAAGGCTGATGTTAAACATCAAGCATTTTATGGCAGTTCTTTGAAGAATTAGTGGGAGAAAATTGGATGTAGTCTTTTTGGAAATCATTTCCTTGAGTACATAACTTTTTACCACCTTTTGTTTACCCATATGAGATCATTTTCTTGAGCACATAGCCCCTAAAGCACATGGTACCTAAGCACGCAGCCCCTTCATGTCTTTGCTTAGTAATCTTTTTGCCCATTATGTATCTTCTCAACAAAAGGACTCTGCAAGAAGTGCTCAGGCCTATCTTGCACCTATGGTTAGCCTCACCTCTTGCAGCTCGTACTGTCAATCTGTGTTTCACATGATTATTTATGTGGTCACAACATCTAGTGCAGTGGGCAGGATCTGGACTGGGCCACAGACCAAAGGGGAAAAAACACTCAGGGTAAGTGAAGCCTTCAGCAAACACTGGTGGGACTTTATAGGGAAGCAATGGTAATTCCTCATCCATTGAATCACAATGTCTCTGGCTTTTAAAGACATTATTAAAGTCAACCAAAGTGAAAATGAAACAAAAAGTTTTTGAAGAATTATTTATACATGTTAAGAAACATTGTTATTGGTTTCAACCCACAGGAAGTGCAGTTCTTAATGTAAAGATTTGGAAACAGGTTGTGAGAGCTCTCTGTAGAGCTCATCAATTAGGAGATATGATACCCATTACAGGTATGGTCCCTATGTAACTTAATTACTTTAGACTTGCAACCTCTACAGTCAGAAACTGATGAGGAAGGGAATATTATAGTGAAGTCATGACATATCAAGGAATTACATGTTGAGGAATTACAATAGTTTAAGAAAGTTGCTGTTGCCTCCACCACATGGTTAATGGGCTATTAATTGGGACCCCAGATTCAGGGACTGAAACACCAGAAACAATAGTAGCTGTTGGTCTGGCTGAGCCCACACTTCTGAGGCTTGCCCAGTGTTAGTGAGTTGTGATACCACTACGGACAGTGAAGGGGGCACCAGGAGTTCTTCTCTGTCAAGCCTCGTCTGCCTGGCAGGTGGCCACAATAGCAAGAGCTACGTCATTACATGCTCTATGGTCACTTTGGGCCACATTTTCTAGATCACCAACCTCTCTTCTTGTTCTGCTTGACACTCTTTTAACTTACTGTAACCTAGAGCTCTCTCCTCCTTACTCTGTGGACTCCCTGGGAGCAATTGCTGGAACTGAGGAATGGGCTTCCATGGCAAACTAAAGATGTGCTAATTCCCAGGGGATAGGAGAATGTAGTACTCCTTGAAAAAGTCCATTTCTGGAGGAGTCTGTATTTGAGCCAGAAGTTGGGGAGTCCTCCTCCCAGGATTATACATCCCAGTTTCTGCTCTGCTTGCATCTGGCAAGAACAAATAACACCAACTCTGGATCATGAATAAGCAACCGGGAGATGCTTAAGTTTAAAGGACAGGAAAAGGTGGAGCCTGGAGGAAAGTGGATTCCTCCTAATTGGCACAGTTTTATTTTGAAATAACACTACACAGATGGCATTGTTTTCCAAGATGGTGAAAACTAGACATACTAGCTACATTTCTAAACTTTATAACTGTTATGTAAGATATATGATATTGTACCTATTTTACCTGTAAGAAAATTTAGATTAAACAAGATGAAGTGATTTACTCTTTGCTGGTAAGTAGCAAATCCAGGCTTGTAACCAGAAGCACAAAATCCAAGCTTTTGCTACCATGCTGTTTATTGTTTCTCTTCATATATATGGTTGGTGTGCTAGAATAGAATATTGAAAAACAAAAACAAGACACAAAGTAAAGTAAGACAAAAAAAAAAGAATTTCACACCTGGGTCCAAATCCATGGCCAAGAAACACTTTCACATTAAGCTAATTCTGCATTCTCTTATGTAATTTTCTTGCTAACTATAACTGTTAACAATTTATGAATCATATACTCTTTGACAGTAAGATAATGTTTACAGAAATGAGGAAACAATAACAAATTTTATGCGAGTATATCTGTATCCTGATTTCTCTATAAATCTCCAAAATATTAATTTGTTACTTTAAAAATATCTTTAAATGACAATTTTTTACAATGCTGCATTACAACTCTCTGGGTCATTGGTAAGAATAAAGAGAACAATGTTATCTTAGGAGAATGTTATGTGAGGATGTAGTTGGTAAGAGACATATTACAGAGGGTTTGGCAATGTTTTAAGATAGATAATAATATTTTATATTTGTCTGACACTTATAATGTTTAAATCACATATATGTAATTTATCATATTTAATTTGCTTAACAACGAGGTTATAGTAAGACTAGTACCATCACTTTCATCTGTTTTGATAGGGCAGCTGAGGTTTAGAGAGGTCAAATGCTTTATTCAATGTCACTCATGAAGTTATGGCAAACTGGGATTAGATATTCTAACTTTTGGTCTTTTAGTCTAATGCTCTCTTTTTCATAATTTGGAATTTATGACCTTGCTTTTTTCATGAAAAATATGAAGGCATCTCCATGGGTTTTCATTTTATTAGAGTTTCGCAACCTTTGAGCATGGAGTTAATTTAGGAAAAGGTTTGTGGCAATCTTTAAGAGGTGAGGTGCTGTGATTCTTGGGTTCATCATTTGTGCATGTTGAAGTTTTGGGAGAAGGATCAGCATGTGATTATGCAATGTCTTAGGAGAAGTTTGTCTTGGAGCTAGAGTGACTCAGCGATCTGCTGGGGTGATGACATGGAATTCACTAATTAATGGGCTGTTAAAAATTAGGCAAATTACTGATATTTTAGCATATTTATTATAGCTTGTCAGTATACAATATTTTCCTTAATTTGATGGTTGTTACAATCCAGTAACATTTAAATATCACATTTCATGTAAAGGAAAAAGAGCTTCTGTTGAATAATAATGGTGTTGAAACTAAACTAAGGCTACATAGAAGAGTGCTTGATTGTTTTGGAAAGTGTGCAACTCACATTGTCTGTTATTTAAGCAATAGAGTGCTCTTCGAAGCTGGTTTATGAAAAATACACTGCAAATGTTGATTTAGGATGCCATACAGTACAAAAGCTTCCTATGATCTTTGAGAAAGGCACTATTCAGCGCATCATTTCTCCCAACAGGAATGAGCATTGGGAAGCATCCTGTCAGCTCCAGTACACATGTAAGGAATCAGTTGCTTTTGCCCTTAGCACTCCCCCACAGACAGTACACTTTGCTATTTGTCTTAAAGAGACCAAATTAATCAGTTAAGAATTATGCAGATTTGGCTTCCTCCAGTTTACCAACGTAACCACATGCACTATAACCTGAGTTACAGTGCATGCATCTTAGAGCCTATGGATTTTATGACCAGATGTAGAACAAAAATGAAAATGACACAGGCACTTACCTGAGTAAAGCTAAGCATATAATTTTCACCTGGGAGCAACTGGTGTTTCAAATCTAGTTGTGTTTTTTATTTCCATTGAGCCAGTGATACGTTAATAAATGATTGTAGTAGAACATATTTTTAACTTAAGTTCTTCTTCTAACCACACATACTGAAACAATTAAAAATCTTAGAACAAACATTTGTCTTCTTGCAAATAAATCAAAACAACCTAATGTCAAATAGTGGATGGAAATCTGCAGCTTACTTTCAGACGTCCTAGCATGGATGAAACTGAGGATTGCAAGCTCAGCGAAAATAGGAGCTGTGTCAGTCTTTCTCTCTGGCGCAGTCTCTTGCCTAGGACACTGTCTGATGCACTGTAAGTACTCCTATTTCTCTCTGTAAATTAATTGATTATGAATCATTCAACAGTAGCATTAATCTATAATGTGTTACAGGTGTCAGGGTACAGCAGTGAACAAAAGTCCCTCCCTTCCTGTGGGTTGAGACAGGCAATAAAGAAATGAATGCATAATGAAATGTCAGAGAACCCTAAGTGTTATGATGAAAAGTAAACTGCTTAAAGGGGTAGAGAAGAATGCAAGGTGCTATTTTGGAGAAGGTGGTTAGGAGTGTTCTGAGATGGTAATGCAGTCAGCCCTTTCTATCCATGGATTCCGCGTCTGTGGATTTAACCAACTGCAGATTAATAACAGTAAAAAACAGTATTTCATCTGTACTGAATATGTACTGACTTTTTTTCCTCGTCAGTATTCCCTAAACAGTATAACAAGAATTTACATAGCACTTAAGTAACCTAAAGATAATTTAAAGTATATGGGAGTTTGTAAGTAGGTTATATGCAAATACCACCATTTTATATCAGAGATGTGAGTATTCATAGATTTTGGTATCTAAGGAAGGTCCTGCAACCAAACACCACAGATATTAAAGGACAGCTGTATTTGAGCAGAAGTGAAAAAGCAACATGACCAACTGGGGATACAGCATTACAGGAAGAAGAAACAGTAAGTGCAAAGGAAAGTGTTTGATGAGTTGAAAAAATAATGTGAGGAGGTAACTTATGGAAGAGAATGATACGGGCTTTAATCATACTTATGTAACTAACTATGAAAAAGAACCATATTAATTCTCTCCAACCTCAGTTATATCCACAATTCCATTTCATATCTTTGAGGTTGTAAGTAGACAATAAGCTTCTTGAGAGAGAAACAGTTCACTGTTTCAGTCACTTTACTAATGACTTCATAGGGGCAATCTCATTTCATTTTCAGAACAATCCTACAGTTTTCTTATTTATCTATGCATTTGGAAGAACTGAGGTATGGAGACATTAAATAGCTTATCATGATTGCAGAGATGATCAATGTCTGAGGTGGGATTTGAACTAGGTAGCCTGACTCCAGACCCTATGCATTTGCTCTTTCAGAGCTGGCTTCACACCCAGGCCTGTCTGAGCCTGAGGTCTTCTACGGTAAAGTATTTAGATATTTTATTGGAGTATGGAAAGGGAGGAATCTGTTGACCTACAGTCTGAATGTCAATTCTGGAGAAAATTTCAAGGACAGATAATTTTGAGGGAAATTACTCTAGATATTTTCTGTGGGGAATTAAATAATCAACTATAGGAAAAAAAATCTTTAAAAAGCTTTTCAACAAGAATTCTGGCCACAAATCCATGACCTATTTTTTGAGAAAGGGCAATGATATAAGTTAGCACCAGCTTGCTAACTTATATCATGAATTCTTTGGATTATAACTTGAATTCATTTTAGAATGTTGTCTGATTCTGAGGAATACACCGTTTGTCAGTGTGTGCCCTCCAGCACAGTGGATTGGTGTTCCTGAGGCATCTTTCCAAGGGAGGATTAAAAACAATATTGGTGTTGAAACAAATCAGGTGTTATCATGAACAGATTCTTGAATCTTTCAGAGTAGAAGTGAGGCTGAAAGACTAATGTAGGCCCTCTAACATTAGGTCAAGGCTAGTTCAGAAAAGTTAGCTGACAGGAATTAAACCACAGTGTGTATGATAATATGCACAGTGACACTTTGGGCACCTACTAGTGAAATCCAAATTTCTTATATCTGTTATTCATATGGAGAAAATAAAAGGAGTAAATATGAAATATAGATATTTTATTCTGACAAGTTCTGTCTGTTCTGGGTCCTTACAATGTCTGAAGAAGAGATTCCAACTGTGGTTGTTGATAATGCAGGCTGATTAGAAACCGGGAAGAAATTTCAGACAGTACTCTGTTATTTCTTATTCCCTGAAGAAAGATGCCTTAGTTGAAGTGTCCACTTAGATGTTGTTATTTTATTCTCCTTCAATGGAGATAACTAAAATTAAGTCTACTTTTGGATCTGGAGTATCACTGTAATTCATATTCACTGATTTTGGAAAGTAGCCTTCTGCTGTTATGATTTTCCATTTACTTATTTGGTACTTTCTGAGATGAGAAACATAAGGAAAAATGTGATATTAAGTAAATGTGTTCCTGAGACATGTGCATAGCAGCATAAAAATCCCTGGAACTTTTAGAAAAATAAAGGCTTCACAACTAAGTTTGACCTACTTATAACAGATAAAAAATAAGGCAATTTAAGAGTAGACAATTGCCAAAGATGAGACACCTTTTAGTTCCTAACAAAGAGCTTTATTCACATTGATAATTTGGGGAAGACTATGTTTGGCTTCTTACTTATTACCTTACAGGCATAACAAAATTGAGAGATTAATCACAATAACAGGATTTCTAGGCCATTTCATTCATTATTGATTTGGTATCTAGTTCAACCTTCTTTATCATTATGTTACTTTCTCTGTTAAACACTTCTAATATTTTTAGCTCAATGTATTCAAACACTAATTTTAATAAAACTCCAGGAAGCTGAGATGATGGCTGGTTTCAAGCTCAATTACAGCCTTTAATGTTGAATAACAGAAACATGAAAATTTAGCTCTTAAAAAGGAAAATATGTAAAAATGTTAACTATCTTTTAGTTATTTGATTGGAAGCCACACAAATATTAAAATAAAACTTACACTAATTAATTGAAACATTCTTGTTTTCTTGAATTATCACATTTTATATAAAATTAATGAAAAATTAGAAAATTGAGTTGTGCTGTGGTTTTATAGTATGTACTCTAAGTCAAAATGTTCCTTTAAATTCTTGAAATCTGAAGATGTGTATAGTTTAGTTAATAGTACCATGCCATTGTTAATTTCTTAGTTTTGACAAATGTTCCACGTTTAGCTTAGATATTATTATTAGGGGAATCTGAGTGAAGGGTACACAGCTACCTCCATCTCTTTGCAACTTTTCTGTAAATCTAAAATTATTATAAAATAAAAAGTTTATTTTTAAAAAGTAAAAAAACTCTAAGACAGCATAAATCTGACTCAAAATGTAATGTCTGAACTTTTTCAAAAAGAACACAATTACTAGACTTTAAAAACATATTAAATTATTGATGTTTTTTCTTCTGGTTATTGTAACACTTTAAAATAGATTTAACTTTCTAGATATTTAATTTTCTGTAATTATTTAACTTAGAGTCTCTTGATTCTTATTATTTTTTTTTTTTTTATCTTTTGTACATCTCCTTAGGTTGTTCCTTTGTGGTTATTGTGAGACTTACCCAAAAAAAAAAAAAAAAACAAAAACAAAAACAAAAATCCAACAACTCCCCCCCCCAAAAAAAACAAACACAACAACAACAACAACAAAAAAACCCAGGCTATTTTAAGCTGATAATAACTTCAATTTTTTTCTATTAAAAAAATCTGTATTTTTTACTTCACTCCCATCCCCACTTTTAAATTTTTGATCTCACTGTTTGAATTTTTTTATATTGTGTTTCTTTTAACAAATTAGTGTAGCTATTATTATTTTTAATAGTTTTTGTCTTCTAACCTTCACACTAAAGATATAAGTGACTTATACACCATCATTACATCTTAACTTGACTTTGTAGTTACATTCACCAAGGAGGTTTATAGCTTCATATAATTTCATGTTACTAATTAGCATCCTTTTTGTTCAGATTGAAGAACTCTAAAATTTCTTCTAAGACAAGTCTGGTGGTAATGAGCTCCCTAAGCTTTTGCCTGTCTAGAAAAGTTTTTATTTCTAAAGGACAGCTTTACTGGGCACAGTATTCAGGGTTGACAGATTTTTTTTTTTTTTTGAATATATTTTGAACATAACATCTCATTCTCTCCTGTCCAATAAGGTCTTTGCTGGGAAATCTAATGCTATCCTTTTTGATTATTATTTATATATTATTTACTTATTGTCTCTTGACAATTTTCGGAATCCTCTTTTTGACATTTTGATTATAACACTTCTTGGTGTAGTCTTGTTTAGGTTGAATGTCATTAGATACTTTTGACCTTTCTGTTTCTGAATATTTATATCATTCATTAAATTTGGAAATTTTTCTGCTATTTATTTAAATAAGCATTCTACTCTTTTGACTTTCCATTCTTCATGAACTCCTATATCTTGAACATTTGCTCTTTTGATGCTGTTTTATAAATCCGTTAAACTTTCTTTATTCCTTTAAATCTTCATTTTTTCTCCTATGATTAAATATTTTCAAATAAACTGTTTCTGAGTCCATAGATTCTTTTGTTTGATCAGTTCTGCTGTTGGTGCTTTCTAGTCCATTTCTTATTTCATTCATTGTAATGTTGAGGTCCAGAGTTTCTGGGGGTTTTTTTTGACAGAGTCTTACTTTGTCACCCTTGGTAAAGTGCCATGGTGTCATAGTTCACAGCAACCTCAAGCAATTTTCTTGCCTTGGCCTCCCAAGTACCTGGGACCACAGGTGCCTACCACAATGACTGGCTATTGTTAGAGATGAGGTCTCGCTGTGGCTCAGGCTGGTAGTGAACTCATGAGCTCAGGCAATCCACCCTTTAAAAAAATTTTTTTTTCAGTATTACTTTTTACTTTACATAGGAATATTTCATTCTAACATTTCCTTTCCAGAGTACAGGTCTTATTTCCCTAATTAAACTGAAAAGATGTTATGCACAGGAAGTCTTTTAATTCCCTCATGCAACTTAGACCTGTGTCTAGAGGATGTGTAATAAATACTTTGTTTTATTGCTAAGTGGAAACGGAGAAGAGTAGGAGAAAAAATACTGTGCCTTGGACTATTTAACCAGTTACAAATTACCATAATTTTTATAGGATTTTTACCAGGAAGAATATACTTGGATGATTCCCATAGGAGTTCAAGCAAGTAGTACTCTTCAACTCTACAACTTAGGATTGTTTCCAACATTGAGGGCAGAATTATTAATAACAATTACTATTGTAATAACCTAGCTCATAATGAGAGCACTTGCCTAATAATGATGCCTAGAAATTTTGTGTGGAATGAATGGACATCTATGTTTAGTTTACTTATATCAGCTGAGAGTGAAGGGAAGTCAGCAGGAGGCTTTAGGGAAAGCTTTTCTTTATGTATTAAAAAGATAGAGCTCAGTGAAATTGGATTCCCTGAATAGCTTGTGGTGCTAGGGTGATGCAGTCTTGCCTGGAGTTCCAGCAGCTGGACTGTTTCCAGGAGGCTGCAATAGCATAAAGACTGCAAGCTAGTGAGCTGAGGATGGCTGAGCATAAGGGTGTGAACAGCCTAGGTTCTCTGTGACTTCACTGTGCTGCCTCTGGGCTTCTGTGCTCTTGGCTTCTCCTTAACTTATTTGAACCAATGTTTGTCAGACTCTCCATAATTCATAGGAAAAAGAATTTCTTACTGAAATGATCAACCAGTGCCCAAAATATAGCTCTTATTAAATCTTTTATTTTTTTATTTTCTCTATACATAGGCATGTGTTTATTTGGTTTCCGTGTTTTGCCTTCACAAAATTAAAAAGGCTTAAAATTTAATAACAATAACATTGTTTAAGATAAGGACTGAAAACAAAGACCTTGTAAAGAATGAGTGAAGGGGAGGGGCAAGATGGCTGACTGGAGCCAGCCTCCGACAGAAGCTCCTGTCCAGAGGGAAGGATAATGTCCAGAAAGTACCCAATTAAGCAGAAGACTGGGAGCTGAACCAAGAGAGAAGAGTGATAATTGCAGGTCACCTCTGCTGAGGCAAGCTGTGAATCCAAGAAAGCAAACTTCAGGTACAAAATTCATCCTAAAGGAAAAGTGTCCATCTCCTCCCCCAAGAAAGTTGTGGTCTTTCTTTTTTCTTTTTGTCTTTGTTTGCTCCTGTACGTTTTCTACAGGTGAGTGGTGAACTGAGGACCTCTTGTCTCACCCTGCAGGTGAGAGCTGTAGGAAGTGGGTTATACTTCCCCACAGGGACCCTGTTGTCATCCTGAGAACTCTCTTGCCAGGCAGAAAAATTGAACTAACATTTTCCCTGCCATTCTGAACTTCCAGTCCACCTTCCCCCCTTGTCTGATGAACCAGAAGCCTAACTCCTGCAGAGACTGTGGGAGGAGGCTCATGAGCAGCATCCCCTGCCCTGCTGGTCCAAGTGCCCCACCACCGCCTGGCCACCAACCCTACTAGAGCTGTATCCTGCACCCTGCCCCTGGTGCTTTGCCCTGCAGGAGCCTCTGTGGTGTGCCCCACCCGGCCGGAGTCTTGAGCTGAGAGCTCTCCTTGCTGAAGTCACTGGGCACCAGGCACTGTCAGAACCATGTGCAGCATCCCCTGCCCTGCTGCTGGATCCGTATGCCCCATGCTCCCACAGTCAGAACTCCCCAGCTGTGGCAGTCACCCAGGAGCTGTGCAGGGTCACTTCTCACAAAGATCCAGAAACAATCCTCCTGGGGTCTAATCTTGGAGTGACACCTCCCCAACTCTGAGGACTGCCAGAGGAAACCAGAATTTGCTCTACAGGGATACCAGTGCTGCAGAGCAGCAGAGGCAAAGGCATGGGGGCTGAGGGTGAAAAGTATTTGCTGTCTTGTTACCTTCAGAATTAGACTGAGTCTAAGTGGAACACTCATCAGTGGCTATTGAGTACCTGAGGCAGGCAGGCCTCAGCTTCCCCAGCTGGCTGGTGGCAGAGGGTAGTGGCCGGGCCGTGGGGGCATTGACCTTCCTTTGACTCTGACAGGCACAAAGCCCTGGCACATCTGCTTATTGGAGGGAGCAGGACCTCTGCCCTGTGGTGTCACCAGTGACTGGGTGTGAAAGAGGAGCAAAGTGAAGAAACAGACACAGCCCCCTGGTCCAACTCTGCTACTGGGTGGACTTTTCTGTCTCCACAGAACACCAAATTTGAGCAGCCAGTGGACCTCTGCCATCTAGTTGCTAGAGACCTTTCGAACTCTCCCATTTGAGAGTTCGTACAGACTGGGTCAATTGGTTTGGAACTCCTCACCTGGGCCAATCATCCAAGGACCCTCTCAGGTGGTACCCTGGTTGGGTGGTGATGGGAAGGGTTGATTTTCCTCTTCCAATTGTTGTCCATGTGGGGTGGAGTGTCTTAGTTGTTTGTATTTCTCCGTAGCTAAGACTTCACCAGAGTCACTGATCCACTAGGATTGGACAAGAACCAGATGAATACAAGACAAAGCCAACTAACCCCACCATACCAAGGAGGTTTCCTCAGCCTCAGGCTGTAGTGCTGTTTGGGTCTTTTGCAAAGCTATAGGGGAAAAAGCTGCAGTCATCAGTAACAGGTCTTTGACAAAGGGCTGGTTAACCACAACTCCAGGAACTCCCAGTCCAATTTACCTTTCCTGCCCAGCTAGTCAACAGTGAAAAACAATCATGAGGCAGAATCAGTGGAAAAACTCTGGCAACATGAATAATCGGAGTAGACCAACTCCCCCAAGGAACGAAATGGTAGACACAGCACAAGATCCCGTTCATAAACAAATGACTGAGATGTCAGAAACCGAGTTCAGAATTTGGATAGCAAATAAGATCAACAGAATGGATGAAAAAGATGGAATTAGAATTTCAAGGTGTAATTCAAAAGATGTCTCAAGAATTCAACAAATTCAAAGACAAAATCACCAAAGATTTTGACACATTGAGGCAAGAACTTGCAGCCCTCAAAGATCTAAGAAATACAGTAGAATCTCTCAGTAACAGAATGGAGCAGGCAGAAGAAAGGAACTCTGAAATTGAAGAAAAAGCTTCTGAATGATCCTGAATGCTCAAAGAGGAAAAAAAAGTGGAGAACAAAAATGGATCATTCACTCAGAGATCTCTGGGATAATTCAAAGAGATCTAATATTCACCTTATAGGAATTCCTGAAGGTGATGAGGTTGCTGTGAAGGATATAGATGCTTTACTTCATGAAATAATCAAAGAGAATTTTCCAGACATGCCAAGAGATTCTGAAATTCAAATAGCAGACAGTTTCAGAATGCTGGCATGACTCAACCCAAATAAAAATTCTCATAGACACATTATATTTAGCTTTGCCAAAGTTAATATGAAGGATAAAATTCTGCAAGCAACCAGATATATGAAAACCATAACCTACAAGAGGAAGAACATTAGAATGACTGCACATTTCTCTGCTGAAACCTTTCAAGCTCAAAGAGGGTGGTCATTGACCTTTAATCTCCTTAAACAAAATAGCTTTCAACCCAGGATCCTGCATCCAGCTAAAGTGAGTTTCATCTATGATGGAGAAAAATACTTTAATGACATGCACATGTTGAAGAAATTTGCCATAACTAAACCAGCTCTCCAGGATATTCTCAGACCTATCCTCCATAATGAACAGCATAATCTTCCACCACCAAAGTGAACTCACTCAGAAACTTTTGATCAAATTCTAACTTCCACAGTGGCAAAAGGATTAAAAATGTCCACTGGACTTTCGAAAAACTTGATACCCAAAATACTATCTGGCTTATCAACCCTCAATTAATGTGAATGACTTAAATTGACCTCTAAAGATGCACAGTTTGGCTGACTGTATACAGAAACTCAGGCCAGACATCTGCTGCATTCAAGAATTTCACCTTACCTTAAAAGATAAACATAGACTAAGGGTGAAGTGATGGTCATCTATAATTCAGGCAAATGGAAAGCAGAAAAAAGTAGGTGTTGCAATTTTATTCACAGATACAATAGGCTTTAAACAAACAAAAGTAAGGAAAAATAAGGATGGTCACTTCATATTTGTTAAGGGCAACACTCAACAGGATGAGATTTCAATTATTATCATTTATGCACCCAACCAGAATGCACGTCAATTTATAAGAGAGACTCTAACAGACATGAGCAACTTGATTTCCTCCAGCACCATAATTTTCGGAGATTTTAAAACCCCTTTTGCAGTGTTGGATAGAGCGTCCAATAAGAAGCTAAGCAAAGAAGTTTTAGACTTAACCATTCAATAATTGCATTTAACAGACATCTACAGAACATTTCATCCTAACAAAACTGAATACACATTCTTCTCATCAGCCCATGGATCTTCCTCTAAAATTGATCACATCTTAGGTCACAAGTCTAACCTCAGCAAATTTAAAAGAATAGAAATCATTCCTTATATTTTCTCAGACTATCATGGAATAAGAGTTGAACTCAGTAACAACAGGAATCTGCATACACATACAAAAACATGGAAATTAAATAACCTCATGCTGAATGACAGCTGGGTCATAGATGAGATTAAGAAGGAAATTACCAACTTTTTGGAAGAAAACTATAATGAAGACATGAACTATCAGAACCTCTGGGATACCACAAAGGCAGTCCTAAGAGGGACATTTATAGCATTGCAAGCCTTCCTCAAAAGAACAGAAAGAAAGGAAGTTAACAACTTAAAGGGACATCTCAAGCAACTGGAAAAGGATGAACATTCCAACCCTAAACCCAGCAGAAGAAAAGAAATAACTAAAATTAGAGAAGAACTAAATGAAATTGAAAAAAAGAATCATACAGCAGAACAACCAATCAAAAAGTTGGTTTTTTGAAAAGGTCAATAAAATAGATAAACCTTTGGCTAACCTAACCAGAAGTAGAAGAGTAAAATCCCTAATTTCATCAATCATAAATGATAAATGCCAAATAACAACAGACTCCTCAGAAATTCAACAAATCCTTAATGAAGCATGAAAATCTGAAGGAAATAGATCAATACTTAGAAACATGTCACCCTCCTAGACTTAGCCAGAAAGAAGTGGAAATGTTGAATAAGCCTCTAACAAGTTTTGAATTAGCTCAACTATAAGAAATCTCCTCAAAAAGAAAAGCCTGGGACCAGATGGCTTCACATCAGAATTCTACCAAACCTTTAAAGAGGAACTAGTACCTATATTACTTAACCTTTTCCAAAACATAGAAAAAGAAGGGGTACTTCCCAACATTCAATGAAGCAAATATCACCCTGATACTCAAACCAGGAAAAGCCCCAAAAAGAAAAGAAAATTATAGACCAATATTGCTAATAAATATTGATGCAAAAATATTCAATAAGACCCTAGCAAACAGAACCCAACAACACATCAAACGTATTATACATCACAACCAGGTGGGTTTCATCCCAGGGTCCCAAGGATGGTTCAACATATGTAAATCCATAAATATAATACATCACATAAACAAATTAAAAAACAAAGACCATAGGATTCTCTCAATTGATGCAGAAAAAGCTTTTGATAGTATCCCGCATCCTTTATTGATCAGAACGCTTAAGAAAATAGGTATAGAAGGAACATTTCTTAAACTGATAGAGGCCATCTATAGCAAACCCATAGCCAAGATGGTATTGAATGGAGTAAAATTGAAATCATTCCCACTCAGATCAGGAACCAGGCAAGGATGCCCATTGTCTCCACTGCTTTTCAACAGTGTAATGGAAGTCTTAGCCACTGAATTCAGGCAAGAGAAGGCAATCAAGGGGATCCGAATAGGACCAGAGGAGATCAAACTGTCTATATTACCTAAAGTTATCTACAGATTTAATGCGATCCCTATTAATGCACCTCTATAATACTTTAGAGACCTGGAAAAATTAGTACTTTGTTTTATATGGAAACATAAAAAACCTCAAATAGACAAGACATTACTCAGAAATAAAAACAAATTGGGAGGAATCATGCTTCCAGACTTCAGACTATAGTGATCAAAACAGCATGGTACTGGCACAAAACCAGAGAGGTAGATGTATGGAAAAGATTGAAGACCAAGAGGTGAACACAGACAACTTATCGTCATTTGATTTTTGATAAGCCTATCAAAAATATAAATTGGGGGAAAGATTCCCTATTCAACAAATGGTGCTGGGTGAATTGGCTGGCAACTTGTGGAAGACTGAAACTGGACCCACACCTTTTCTTCTCTAACAAAAATCGACTCTGACTGGTTAAAGGACTTAAACTTAAGACAGGAAACTATAAAAATTCTTAGAGAGAGTTCAGGGAAAACACTGGAAGAAATTGGCCTGGGAGAATACTTTATGAGGATGACACGCTGGGCAATTGAAGCAACATCAAAAATACATTACTGGGATCTCATCAAATTAAAAATCTTCTGCACTGCCAAGAACACACTAAGTAAAGCAAATAGAAAGCCCTCAGAATGGGAGAGGATTTTTGCAAGTTATATTTCCGACAAAGGTCTAATAACCAGAATTCACAGAGAACTCAAACTTATTACTAAGAAAAAACCAAGTGATCCCATTTCATTGTGGGCAAGAGACATAAACAGAAGCTTCTCTGAAGAAGACAGGTGCATGGTATACAGACTTATGAAAAAATGCTCATCATCTTTAATCATCAGAGAAATGCAAACCAAAACCACTTGAGATACCATCTAACGCCAGCAAGAGTAGCCCACATCACAAAATCCCAAAGATACAAATGTTGGCATGGATGTGAGAAAAAAGGACACTTCTGCACTGCTGGTGGGAATGCAAGCCAAGTCATGGAAGAAGCCCAAGTGCCCATCGACCCAGGAATGGATTAATTGTGGTATATGTATACCATGGAATACTTTGCAACATTAAAATAATGGAGACTTTACCTCTTTTCTGTTTACATGGATGGAGCTGGAAAATATTCTTTTTAGTACAGTATCTCAGAAATGGAAAAAAAAAATCCAATGTACTCACTACTACTATGCAACCAATTTATAATCACTCACACTTGCATATGAAAAATGAAACACAACTATAGTTTAGGATGAAGGAAGGAAAGGGAGAGAGAAGGGAAGGGAGGCGGGTGGTTTGATAGAGGGAGGGTTAGTAGGGGGACCACACCTATGGAGCATATTGCAAATACAAGGTATAGAACACAAATGCCTTAACACTGTAATTGGGTAAATAAAGTGAAGGCTATGTTGATTAGTAGGATGTAAGCACTCCAATTTGTACAAATAATCAACACATTGAATCCCATAAGTGCATAAATATATTCATGATCTATGTACAAATGACTTAATAAAACAAACAAAAAAGAATGAATGAAAATAAATTCACTTGGAAAAGAAATCGGACGATTGCTGCAATGAAACATTGAACAATAATAATAATAATAGTAATAATGATGATGATGATGCAAAAAAAGTAACATTCGCATTGTCAGATAAGAGTATGTCTATCATTGAATGCTTTGACTCTGAGGTTCAGTATAGAGTCATCAGTTAAATTCTTCTTAATTTTTTTCCCAAAGTCTCAAAAAATACACAACTAATATTTATTAATAAAAATAAAAGATAATTAAAAAAACAGAACATGTCAAATCTTATAGATGATAGAAAAAGAAGAAATACTTCAAAATCATTCTACTGCATCTGGATATACCTGACCTTAAAATTGGAAAAAATATATTATTATAAAGGGAAATTACAAACATATAGTGACTAATTCTCACATAAATTGGATTTAATTTTGACCAAAGTACATTACTTGAACATTAATTTTTAATTCAACTTGTTAATATGTTGTTTAAGATATTGCATCCTCATTTATAAGTGAAATATGTTTGTAAAAATTTGTTTTAATAATTTAATCCCTTTGTTAAAATTTCTCATTTTGGTCATTTATTATTTTTCTGATTTTATTGAATTGTTTCTCTGTATTTTTTTTTTAAGTTTGCTGAGCTTTTTAAAAGCAATTAGTTTGAATTTTTGTCAGGTAGATTGTACATTTCCATTTCTTTGGTAGTCATTGATGTTCTTTTGGTGAGGGTGAGTCTCCTTATTTTCTTATGTTTCTTGTTGCCTTACATTAATATCTGCACATTTGAATAAGTAATGAGCTATTTCAATCTTGGCAGCTGGCTTTGTCTGGGAAAGTCCTTCATCAGTCAGCTCTTTCAGAAATTTTGGTCAGGCTTCTGGTATAGCCCAAAGGTCATTCTTGCTGCTGGAGTTCTCAGTCATATTGGCCTGATATTTGAGTCAGCAGATGAATGGGCTTGGTGCCTGGGTCCTTCGGGTTGAGCACAAAGCCTGAATCCACTGGGGTGGATCTGTTGATTGGGTCTGCAGGATGGTCCTAGAGTCTGTGTCCATGGTGGCAGGCCTAGAGCCTATAATCTGTGGCTAACGTTGTTCCATAGGGGCTGGCCTGGCACTGAAGAGTTCCTTGATTATTAAGTGAAGCAAGTAAAAGACAAATTATCTTAATCAGAGAATACAGGGTTGTATAGAATATCATGGATAAAATTTATTTATAAAGTATACATTTTATTCTTTATACTAGATCTTAGTCAAAAGGCCGAGAAATGATTTAATTTTATTCTTTAAAGAAAAACAAGTTGATGATTCTATTTACAAGTCAAAGCACAATAAGTTTTCTATAAAAAGTGTATGTTAAAAATAGATGAATAATAATTTCTTATAAAATTGTCACTGGTGTTGTACCTCTCATATACCCAGCAAATGTAGTCACCAGTATAAACAGATACATAAAAATAAGTAAGAAAGGCTTCTGGGTACCCAAAGATAGTAACACAATGTCTACATGTCACTTTAGTGTACTCTTACTCATAGGTGAGCATTAAGGCTGTCACATGTAGGTATTTTCCTTTCATTTTATACTCAGAGAACTATTGTTCTCTCTTCTTTTCTAATTCATCCCTTAAAATATTAGAAATGCAAAATTAAAGCAGAGGGGAAAGATAGGTGGCAAAGGCAGGTACAGTAGAAGGCAACATCTAGAAGCTACGTGGAAATGAAAAAAGCAAAATAACTTTAATATACATTTATATCTGTCTATCATCTATCTATCCATCTATGCAAAATAACTTTAATATACACTTATATCTATCTATCATCTATCTATCCATCTATCTAACTAGCAAGGTAATTTTTATATTACCTATTTTTATCTACCTAGGAAGGTAATTTGGCTAGGACATGACATCCAGATATTTGGTCAGAAATTAGTCTAGATTTCACTGTGAAAGTATTTTTGTTTTAGATGAAGTTAACTTTCAAACCAGAAGATTTGAGTAAAATAGATTATCTTCTATCATAATCTTATTGAATAGGACCTTAAGAGAGAAATAAAATATATCTGGAAGTAAAGGGAATTCTGCTAGTAGACTGTCTTTGGAACTCTAGCTTACTGTCTGCTCTGTAGATTTTGGACTTGCCAGTCTCCATAATCATATGAACCATTACTTTAAAAATAAATCTCTCTCTTTTTCTCCTTCTCTCTCCTCTATTGTATCTATTTCTCTGGAGAATCTTGAAAAATTATCTATCATATCTATCTATCTATCTATCTATCTATCTATCTATCTATCTATCTATCTATCTATTGTCTATCATCTATCTCCCTGCCTGTCATCTATCTATAGTAGTTATAAAAACCTGAAAAAGAGTTTGAAAAAGGTACCATTTAATATAGGGATTAAACAATAAGAAAGCTAAAAGCACTGAAAACTGAATCTGAAAGCACAAAGTTAGACTCTAATACACCATTGAAGTTCTTAGCAAATAGTTTACCTATCTTAAAAGGCCGTTGGGTTATCAGTAAATTACAGCACAGTGTAATGGGTTAATTATGCCAAAAAACATTCTAACATTTCAAAGGCTTACTATTATTAGTTTTACTTCTTGTTCCTATAATAGTACAATATGTATTAGGGCAAGAGGGGAGGTTCTTTTATTCCATGTGGTCTAACCAAGGCATAAAACTACAATAGATAGAATTTTAATTCAATATTATTTAATTCAAACTTCTAATTTTAGTTTCGATATACTGGGTGATGTATTAGCTACTTGGTGTTGCATGACAAACTACCCTGAACTTAAGTGACTTAAGTAACATTTACTATCTAATAGTGTGTGTGGATCAGGAATCTGGGTGCCGTGTTGTAAGTTCTTTCACTCAAGGTCTCTCAGAAAGCCATAATCAAGGTGTTAACGGGGGGCTACAGTCATCTCCAGGCTCAAATGGGGAAGGATCTACTTCCAAGCTCGCTCATCTGATGCATAGTAGGATTCCGCTTTTCGTAAGCTATTAGATTGAAAGTCTCAGTTCCTAGTTGGCTATGGGTGGAGGTACCCTCAGTTTTCTTGACATGTGATTTCTGTATAGATTATTCACAGCATGGCAACATGCTTCATCAGTGAGGAAGAGCACACCCATGTGCAAGAGAAAAAGAGCGAGAGAGAGAGAGACAGAGATCATATGTCATAATTTTTTGCATCCTAATCTTGAAAGTGATATTTCATCACTTTTGTTGTACTATTTATTATAAACAAGTCACTAGGTCCAACACACCCTGAGTGAGAGTATTATATAAGGGCATAAATATCAAGATACAGGAATAATTGGGAGCCATTTTTATAGTACTTACCACAGGTGGTATATTTGGCCATCACTCCTTGAGGACAGAGAAGAACAGAGAGGACTCAAAGGTAAATATATGTGGAGTATGGGTGATGATGAATGGCCTGGCTGTCTGGACAGGAGCTGGGAATGAAGGGGAGTCGAAAACCAAGAATACAAAAATCTATGGCAGAGACCTGTGGATGGACATGCAGGAGTAAGTAGGAAGTGTGAAAGATGTTCTATTACATGTTAATGTCTACCAATAAATATTCTCCATAGAAGAGACAATAAAAGCTAACGAGTCAAAATGATTTGTCCAGCTGATTTAGCCAACCCAGTGCACACAATGGCTATGATTGCCACAATGGAGGCTATGCATAGGCCCAAGAGCATAGGCTGCTAATTACAAGGCTGACCTACTATCACCACCAGTATCCAAACTGATAGCAACAGAGACCAACAATGAGCCTTCAACATGTTGTTATTTTTTGAGAAGACCATCCAAACACTTAATGGCAAGTCAACTATATCAGGCCTGTTCCACCTTGGCAGACCCAGAGAATTGTCCTAATGAAAACAGACCCATATGCCAAGTTATTGCCTTTAGGCCCTCCACCAGTGTTGCTATGGGAAGGCTTACAGAGGGGTTCACCAGTGGAGGAGACCATATAATATTCCATCAGATCAAAAGCCTGTTGAATATCAAAAGAGGTATAAAGTGGGCTCATGATCATGAGATCCATTTGCTTTATTTTATAGTGGAGCATCCAGAAGGTGCAGTAAATCCTGCTAGAATAGGAAAGTTCTACTCAAGGCATTACTAAAGGTCATCTCAGAGGCAATACTTTAAGCAGATGGGGAATCATCTTCCGGAATACCTTGTACTTCCTGAGTCAAAGACTTTGTACAGTTTTGTGTCTGCAAAAGGAAAAACATACTTGGGTTCAGGAATGAAGAAGTAGCAAGAGAAGCCTTTTTTTTTTTTCATTTTGGTAGTTTTCTGTGTGTTGCCTTCACAACAGATATTTATTTTCTCATAATACTCAAGGTTAGAAGTACGAGATTAAGGTACTGACAAGTTTGGTTTCTTCTGAATCCTCTCACTTTGGCTTCCAGATGGCTGCTTTCTTGCTATGTCCTCACAGTCTTTCCTCCATGAGACCTTGTATTTCTGTGTGCCCAAATTTCCACTTCTTATAAAGTCACCAGTTAAACTGGATTAAGGCCATCTTCATGACTTTATTTTAACTTAATTGCTTCTTTAGTGACCCTATCTCCCAATACAGTTTCATTCTGAGGTATTAAATGTTAAGATAGAACTTCAACATATGAATTTTGTAGGGACACAATTCATCCTGTGACATGCAGTAAAATTGACTTACTGAGTTAAAGAATTACACTAAATAAATATATATTGGGTGGCAAACAAAATGGTGTGTGTCTCTGTGTGTGTGTGTGTGTGTGTGTGTGAGAGAGAGAGATTCTGCCCTTTTGTGTGAAAGATAGACATAATAAAGATTTATTTCATTTAAACCTTCCCAGCACCTTGTTTATATATTTTTATCTCATTTTCCATTTCACAGAATGTGTCTTTTTCATGATACAAAATTATTTGTCTTCTACCATTCAGTACTAAGAGTACAAATTTTTGAGGCAAGACACCATGTGGTTAATTTTTTTCCTCATAGAATTGACCTAATACAGAGGAGACTTTCAATAAATGTTTACAGGATTGAATTGAACCTAGTATAATTTAAGGTCATATATAACAGCTAAGGCTTTCTATAAATGTTAACTGGATTAAATGGAGCCTAATATATTTTAAGGTGAAATATAACAACTACCATGGCAGAGGTACAAATGAAGTATAAATGAAGAAAAGAGGAGAAAGACAATTATTCTGACTCAGAGACTGAGGAGAGTTTTTAGAAGACACTATAGTTAGCTAGGATTTCAAGATGTAAATAAGAATAGGAATGAATGAATACATATATCTCTTGTTGGTTGTGTTTCTCTGGAGAACCTTAACTAACATTGTTTGTGTGTTCTCCTTAACCCCAGATCCACTTGTCTCGTTTTCAGCTGCACCTCTGTAATATGAATCTTCTCAGAAGCAGATTAAATGTCTGATATCTAGATCAAACTCCTCATCTTCTTCTCAAATCCAGTCTTCCTCATGTGTTCCACATTCAATACTATGGTATCATCATGCTTTTAGTGGCATATTGTGTCTGAAATCTCAGAAATTCAAATCATCTTACCTTCTTTCACCTTCCTCATCTAATCAGCTTTCGATTTCATCCCTTCCACTTCCACAGTGCCTCTTGCCTTCATTGTCTTATTATTTCCACTATCACTTCCCCAGTTCAATCCTCACAATTCACACTTCACTTTACCAAGTTTCCTATTATTCACCTACCATGAGCTTAGTCTTCTCCCCATCCCTTCATCCTTCATGATTTCATGGTTACCTTCTAAAATTCTGGCTAGTTAATCCCTCTTAAAATTTGCAATGGGACTAAAGGAAAAGATTCAAATATCTCATTTTAGTATTCAAGGGCTTTCTCTATATGAACCCAACACAAATTTTCAGCTTTATCTTATAGTCTACTTATTTTCCTTTGCTTTCTACTATGAAATAATCATTATTCCAATTACATATTTTATGTTGCCTCTCTCAAATTGCCTTTTTTATTTTATAAGCCATTACTTTCATTATGTATGTGTGTGTGTATTTCAAATTTATTGTAAGGAATTGGCTCATGTGATTATGGAGCTGAGGAGTCCCATAATCTGCTATCTGCAAGCTAAAGACTCAAATTTCAGTCTGTGTCTAAAGTCCTGAGAACTAGGACTGCTGATGGTGTAAGGCCCAATCTAAGGGCAGGGGAAGACCAATGTCTCAGCTCAAATTATCAGGCAGAGAGAGAGAGCAGGAAAGAGCACAAGGACATTCAACTTTCCTCTGCCTTTTTGTCCTATTGGGGGGATCCCCACTCACTTTAAGAAGGACCATCTGCTTTATCAGTCAACCAATTTAAATGCAAGTCTATTTTGGAAACACTCTCAAAGACACATCCAGAATAATGTTTAATTAGATTCTTGAACATCCTATGGCACAATCGGGTTGACACATAAAATTAATCATCACACAAGGTGAGAGATGCAGATTTAAAATGACTGTGAAAATGTGATAATTTAAGAAAAAATTGTTTAGAAAGGAGAAGAAAAAGGTACTGAGCTTTAAAAATCATTAAAGGAGTTGCTAGGCAGTTAATCAACCATGTGTGTTCTTGTGCTTAAGTTTGTAGAAATATATATGAGGTTGTTACTACAGAAGAGGTTAAAAAGGAACAATCTGTATTAATTTTAACGTACCAATTTGTGGTTTAGTCAAACAGATTGAGGTATGACAGAGAATAAATTCATCTGATCTCTTTTCAAAGAATAAATTAAGTGTATGTTTATCATAGCACTATTCATAATAGGCAAGATAGGGAATCAACCTAAAGGTCTATCAGTGGATGAATAGAGAAAGAAAATACATACAATGAAATGCTATGCATTCTTAAAAGTATGAAATTCTGTTATTTGTAGCAACATGGATGGAACTGGAGGTCCTTATGATAAGTGAAATAAGCCAGGTGCAGAAAGACCAATGTCACATACTTGCACACACATGTAGGAGCTAAAAGAGTGGAAAGTGGATTTCATGGAGGTAGAGAGTCCAACGGTGGTTACCTGTGGGCAAGGAGGAAGAGACAATGAAGAGAAGTTGGTTATCGGGCATGAAAATACGGTTAGATAGAAGAAATAAGTTTCAGTATTTGATTGTACAGGTAACAGTTAACCATAATTTATTGTATATTTCAAAATATCTAGAAGAGGAGAATTGGAATGTTCTCAAAAATAAAAGAAAAAGATAAAGGTGTGAGGTGATAGATATCCCAATTACCCTGGTTTGATCATTGTACATTGCAGACATATATCAAAATACCATATGAACCCCCAAAATATGTACAATTATTAGATACCAATAAAAAATTCTCAGAAGTTAAAAATTAAAAAAAAATCACGTAGTCAATCATGCTGCATTCTACTGCAATAGTATCTAGTTAGTATAAATTGCAAATTAAATTGTTTAGGTCCATAGGGCTTTAAAAATATCTAATACATAAATTCTATTATGCCAGATTCATAAAATAAAAGTACAGGTAAAATCCTATTTTAATTTTATTGATAGGTTTAGATCTTGTTTAAGCTTTGTGTTATAATCATTGGAGATTGTGGAGTAGAATTTCATACATTGCACATATAAAAACATATGTAAAAACTATTTTTGCTAAAAATCTTTAGTCAGGCTCTGTCTTTTTCTTCTTCTTTGAATAATAACTACGGTAGTCTTAAGCCTTACTCAAGGCTTTACTTTCCACAATTTTAGTTACCTATAATCAGTCTGAAAATATTAATGAAAAGTTCCAGAAATAAATAACGCATAAGTTTGAAAGTGCACATCATTGTGAGTGGGGTGATGGAATATTTTACCACCCTGATCCAGCTTGCCTAGGACATGAATGCTCTCTTTGTCCCGAGTATCCAACTGTACATGCTCCTCAACCATCAGTCACTTAGTAGCTGTCTTGGTGATCACAGTCACTGTCACAAAAATAGTATACCAGTGTTTGTGTTCAAGTAACCCTTATCTGAATAATGACCCCAAAAGCAAAGATGCTGGCAGTTTGGTTATGCCAAACAGAAGCTATAAGGTACTTTTTTAAAAGTGAAAAGGTGACAGTTTTCCACCTAATAAAGAAAGAAAACAAATTGTATGCTGAGGTTGTTAAGATCTGCAGTAAGAATTATGCTTCAACCTGTGATATTGTGAAGAAGGAAAAAGAAATTCATACTGTACTTCAGTTTTGTTGTTGTACCTCAAACTGTGAAAGTTAAGGCCATGGTGATGATAAGTGATTAGTTAAGATGGAAAAGTCATTAAACTTTTGGATGGAAGCCATGAATAGAAAGAAATGTGTTCTGATGGATGGCAATCAGGTGGGGAATTACCTGTGGCTTCACACATCTACTGGGGTCCTGGAACTTATTTCTGTGTTACTCTATAGTGAGAAACATTCAGATACGAGGGTAACATGCTTATCATTTAATCAAACCTATGAAGAGTGGATGTGTTATTTAGTAAATTAATTATAATCAGACAAGGAAAGTTTATTATTATTATTCTTATACCGGTATATGAAAAGTTATGGAAATATCTTGTCTTATAGAAGAATAGAATAGTCAATGGATCAGATTTGTTGGCTAATGCGCAATTTCATTTGTACACTCATTAATTTAGCCTCATTCTGGGGTAATGATTTATTCTCTTTTCTGATGGGACTTGTCTACCTTAGAAAATACAAAGTATTTAGTCTCAAATCTGAATTTAATTCAGAGAAAACTTTAACTTGTTTAATTATTTATTTATTTTTTTATAAAATGAAGACTATAACAGTAATATTCTCTATGATGAGTGGCTATATATTAATGAATAAGAAAGACTAATGTATAAGAGATAAGAGATAATGTATAATGTATAAGAGAACATTAAGTATTAGAATTGATGCTATGTGACACTTAGATTTAGTTAATGTTTTGAAACGTAAATGAGAAGACTTCTTACTTTTTTTTTTTTACTATAATGCTTTCCGTTTATGTTTCTTATCCTGTTTTGTGTGTTACTTCATGATCCCCCCTTTTAGCCAGTGAGTCAATTTTCCTGATCTTTATTAAGTTATGTAAAGAGCAATAGTTTGGGACTTGGAAACAGCTGTGAAGGGTACAATGATTATAAAAGTACAGCATAGTATGCAGGAAGTATAGAATTTTTTTAAAAATAATTTTATTAAATCATAATTGTGTACATTAGTGCAATCATGGGGCAAAATGTGCTGACTTCACATACAATCTGAAATATTTAGGTCGAACTGTTAAACATAGCCTTCATGGCATTTTCTTAATCACTATATGAAGACATTGATTTTCTACATTTAATAAGTTTCACCAGTACCCTGCTAAGATGCACCGTAGGTGTGATCTCACCAATTGCCCTCCTTCCACCCATCCTCCCTCCTCCCGTCCCCTCCCCTCCCTTTCCCCTATATTCTTGTGCTATAATTGGGTTTTAGCCTTCATATGAAAGCTATAAATTAGTTTCATATTAGGGCTGAGTACATTGGATACTTTTTCTTCCATTCTTGAGATACTTTGCTAAGAAGAATATGTTCCGGCTCCATCCATATAAACACAAAAGAGGTAAAATCTCCATCTTTCTTTAAGGCTGCATAATATTCCATGGTATACATGTACCACAACTTATTAATCCATTCGTGGGTCAATGGGCATTTGGGCTTCTTCCACGACTTAGCAATTATGAATTGGGCTGCAATAAACATTCTGGTACATATATCTTTATTATGATGTGATTTTTGGTCTTCTGGATATATAAAGGAATTATAGGATCGAATGGCAGATCTATTTTTAGATCTCTAAGTATTCTCCAAGTATCTTTCCAAAAGGAATCTCACTGGATCAAAGATTTAAACTTAAGACATGAAACTATAAAAGTATTAGAAGAAAGTGCAGGGAAAACTCTCAAAGGAATCGGCCTGGGTGAATTTTTTATGAGGAGGACTCCCCAGGCAATTGAAGCAGTATCAAAAATACACTACTGGGACCTGATCAAACTAAAAAGCTTCTGCACTGCTA
>CAUYRH010042028.1:0-25863 GCA_963574655.1 Perodicticus potto | reverse complement strand
TCATTACATTATTGGCCCGGGGGGGGGCCCCCCCCCCCCCCCCCCCGGCCAGACGAGGGGGGTTTTATATAAAAAAAAAAAAAAAAAAAAACAAACAAGCGGGGTCTGTGTGTTTAGACTTTGGGGGGAGGGTGTCGAGACACCCCCCCCATCCTGTAAGGAAGAAGAATAAAATACATGGATTAAAAAAAAAAAAAGACTTTTTTATGACCTGCAAAACATACACATACACATATGCCTAGACACGTCAATGCACTCTAACAACAAAAACAGCACGCATTCTGTGTTGTGCACAATTTTATGTAAAAAGAAAAATTTCATTGAGATGACTGTTGATTTTCAAGGACCTGTAAATTCTGGGTTCTACACAAAGATCTTAAAACGTTCTTCAAAGTACATGTTAGAGTTTCTTTTCTTTCTTTTTTTTTTTTTTTTTTGAGACAGAGCCTCCGGCTGTCACCCTGGGTAGAGTGCCGTGGCAGCACAGCTCACAGCAACCCCAATTCCTGGGCTCAAGCGAGTCTCTTGCCTCCGCCTCCCAAGTAGCTGGGACTACAGGCGCCCGCCACAACGTTCGGCCATTTTTTGGTTGCAGCCATCATTGTTGTTTGGGGGGCCCAGGCTGGATTCGAACCTGCCAGCTCAGGTGTACGTGGCTGGTGCCTTAGCCCGTTGAGCCACAGGTGCTGAGCCATGTTAGAGTTTCTTAAAGGTTAATTTGGTCAAAAAATAACTTTGAAAAGCTCATATCCATTCAAAGTTACAAAATATAAGTCTAAACAGGATAACTTTTTGAATTTCAAAGTTATTATTGAGCTCACCATTTTTTTGAAGATTCTAAACTTAGCCTTACTGTGAAAAAAGGGAACTAAATTCACATTTTCTTAAGAAATATTTAAATTCCACATAGCAAAAATCATGCTTTGATTTTTTGGGGTCATAGACAAAGAAGGACCCTTTCAACCTGACTATGTATGTTGTCACCTGGGCCTGTCCGGGTACAGACTCTGAGCAGGTGGCCTGGGCTTGGTTCCAGAATCTGCATTTCTAGCAAGCTCCCAGGTGAAGCTGCAGGCTGCTGGCAGACCATATATTGAGTAACAAGGATTAAAATAGGGGAGACTCAGACAGGAAAATACCCTGCAAAGCCCTTTTCTTTAAATTATAAAAGAAACATATGTTCATGATATAAAATTTATGTGTTCTTAAGACTATATAACTCCCTTAAGGACTACTATCATTTATAGAATGAAAAATAAAATCAATTAACCTGCATGTATTTATTTGTTTATGAGCTGTCACTGGTTTATAAGCACAATCAGATTTAGCCATCAGATGATGGGAGAAGTGCTATTATTAGCCCCCTTTTACAGAAAAGTAACAAGAGGGATGAACTTGCTCAAAATCACAGATGATGGCAGAGCGGGCTTCAGACCAGCTGTTCTGACTGCACACCCTTCACTCTCAAGGGTGGGTGATGCTGCCTCGTCACCTTATTAAGCAGAGTCATAATTTTAAGGCATGAGATTATGTAATACCATACATTTTTAATTTTTGTTAAATTTTATTTATTTATTTTACATGCAAGTAGTTTATCTGGGGAAGAATTTTAGGAAAATAGGGTTGCATTAGGTCCTCCCAGGAGTGGGAACCTATGTGAAATGTGCGTGTAAGGGACCCAGGTTGCAGCTTCTTATAGAATCTAACGCCTGATGAGCTAAGGCGTAGCTAGAACGCACTTGAATCATCCCAACACAACCCCTGGGACTGAGGAAAAATTATCTTCTATGAAACTAGTTCCAGGAGCTAAACAAATTGGGGGACTGTTTCTCTAAGGAACTCTGTAGGACATGCCTCTGACAGAGACGTCCCCCTGAGAAGTGGGCTCTCCACTGGCCTCCAGTACTGGCTAGTCAAGGATGACAGTGGCTCCTTCACGTTTCCAGTCTTGAGCCTATGCCTGCTGAGCTGAGGGGCCTCTGGAGGCAGCCTGCAGAGTGTGCCCAGAGGACGCGCCTGCCCGCACCTGTCTGCACCCCAATATTCAGATGTCACTGAAACATGAACCGAAGTTAGTTTCTGACCACTGACTCTCCTCTACCCTGGAGGTAAATTATTTTTTGTATTTTCTGATGTATCTTTTCAGAGTTACTACATGTATATACTTAATATATGTACATTCTTAGTATTTTCCCTTTCTTTAAGTCATTGGTGATGAGCCACACTGTCTTTTAAAAATGTCTATCTCCCCAGCACTCTGAGAGGCCAAGGTGGGTGCATTGCTTAAGCTCACAAGTTAAAAACCAGCCTGAGCAAGAGTGAGACCCCCGTTTCTAAACACTAGCCAGATGTTTTGGCAGGTGCCTGTAGGCCCAGCCTCTCAGGAGGCTGAGGGAAGAGAATTACTTGAGCCCAAGAGTTTGAGGTTGCTGTGAGCTATGACCTCACTGCACTCTACAGAGGGCAACAAAGTGAGACTCTATCTCAAAAAAAAATTCTATCTATGCATCTTGATGATAATCAAATGTGTGGATGAATTTATTCAGAATTTATTTAACCAGTCATCTTACTGATGTTATTTCTAGTGTTTTTTTAAAGTCAACTTTACTGAGATGTACAGGCAATAAAGTTCATCCTTCTAAGTGGACACTTCCATAAATTTTAGTACAGTCACGTAACCACAATCAAGATGTAGACATTTCCATGCCTCCAGAAAAACCCCTGATGCACCTTTGTAGGCAGACCTCGTCTCTCATTCCCAGCCCCTGGCAACTACTGGTCTACTTTCTGTCCTTTTCCAACAGGTCATGTAAATGGAATCACACCAGGTGCAGCCTGTGCACACGATGTATTTGAGATTTATCCAGGTTGTTTCATGTATCAGTGGTTGGTTCCTTTTCATTACTGAGTGATATTCCATTGTAAAGATAAACCCATCGATTCTAGTTCTAAGAATGTATCTCACAGATATAGAGACACATAATTACAAAGGATTTATGCAGGATGGTCATTGAGTTGCTCCCTGTTGGGTGCAATTGTAAATCTATCCGCCATTACTGGGCAATGGCTTCTGTATGTATATAAGGTTTTATTCTATTGAGTAAACGAAACTTTTATTCCTCAGAGTGGTATTACTGGATGTCCTTATATATGTAAGATATGATCTTAGAACTAGAATTGATGAATCAAAGGGCGGTAAATTTGATCAGATATTACCAACTGTTTTCTTCTTCTTCTTCTTCTTCTTTTTTTTTTTTGAGGCAGAGTCTTGCCCTGTTGCCCAGGCTGGAGTGCAGTGGCATTGCCGTAGCTCACTGCAGCCTTGAGCGACCCTCCCAAAGTGCTGGGATTAAACCAGCCCCCTAGAGATGACAGTGACAGTTCCCACATTTCACCAACACAGCAATTCTCAATGTAAGTGCGCGTTTTTGAGAAGTTTCACTTCAGGTGATTGCTGTGCTAAGCGTGGTATCTGCCTCCTGGGCTGTTTGTGAGGTCTCAGCATGAAGCCTTTACAGCAGTGCCCGCTGCACGGTGCGAAGTGGCAGGTGTGGGTATTGCGGTTGCCCCTGGCACCTGCTCCCTCGTGTTTTCCTTTGCCTCTCTCTGAGCTCCTCGTTAGTAGAGTATAT
Source organism: Perodicticus potto (assembly GCA_963574655.1). Classification (NCBI taxonomy): domain Eukaryota; kingdom Metazoa; phylum Chordata; class Mammalia; order Primates; family Lorisidae; genus Perodicticus; species Perodicticus potto. The sequence continues at coordinate 22,231 of CAUYRH010042028.1, read as the reverse complement.
TCTTCAAAAAGCACAAATGTTCTACCTGTGAAATTGAGTTAATCCTCACAAATCTCTTCAAATTCTGGCCAGAAATTCAGGCATTGCGGTTTTATTTTGTTTTTGTTTTTAATTCATAAATTTAATTTTTAAGAGTAGTTATTAGGCTCATAGCAATGTTGAGTGAAAAGTATAGAGAGTCACCACCATGTGCTCCCATCCCCACGTACACACTGGTGCCCCTGCTGTCACCATCCCCCACCAGAGCGGTGTGCTTGTTTCAGCTGGTGAGACTACCCTGAAGCATCATCACCCACAGTCCACACTTTACTTGGGGGTTCTCTCGTGGTGCTATACAAATGGGTTTTGACAAATGTGTAATTTATAACGTATAATGATATGTATCCACCATTACAGTTCATGCAGAATAGTTTCTCTGCCCTGAAAGTCCTCTGTGCTCTGCTCACACATTCCTCCCTTCCCCTAATTCCCGAAAACCATTAATATTCTCACTGTCTCCATATTTTTGTCTTTGCCAGATGTCACATGGTTAAAAATCACACAGCATATAGTCTTTTCAGGTTGGATTTCTTCACTGAGGAATATGCATTTACGTTCCCTCTATTTCTTTCCATGATTTGATAGTTCATTCCTTCTTTTCCTCCTCCTCTTCCTTCTTCTTCTTCTTCTTCCTCTTCTTTAGCTCTTTCCTTTTTAGTACTAATAATCTTGCATTGTCTGGATGTATCAGCTTATCTGCTGAAAGACATATTGGCTGTGTCTAAGCTTTGGTGCTTATGAATAAAGTGGCCATACGCATCCATGTGCAGGTTTCTGGGTGGACATAATTTTTCAATTCATTTGAGTAAATACCAAAGGCTATATATTGGTACCCTATTGGTGATAGTTGGATTATATGACAAGAATATGCTTAATTTTATAAGGAACTGCCAAATTGCTTTCCAAAGTGGCTGTACCATTTTGCATTCCCAGCAGCAATGACTGAGAGTTCCTGTTCTCCACAACCTCACCAGCACTTTGTGCTGTCAGTGTTTGGGATTGAGGCCATGTGAGCAGGTCTGTAACTGTAGCCAATTGTTTTGATTCATAATTCCCTGATGACATGTGATGCTGAGCACCTGTTCAGATGCTTATTTGCCAATGTGTATACAACTTTTGTTCAGGTCTTTTGCCAATTTTAAAATCCGATCATTTCTTATTACTGTTTTTTAGTTCTATTTATATTTTGGTATACCAGGTATACCTTTTGCAGATACTTTCTTCCAGTTTGTGGCTTATTGTCTCATTTTTCTTGGCTTCTATTTCTAACCTGTTCATTATTCATATGATAGTGTGCCTTGTACTCTATTAATCTTCACACCAGGCTCCACTCTGAGAGGCAGGGACACTTCCCTGGAGGACACACATTCTGGCCACAGGCCAGTACTCTTGGGCTCCTATAACTATTTGCAGTAGCATTTTCACACACTCTTCACAGAGGTCTTTGAAAGACAAAAGGAAGGTTGGTTGAAAGGACTGAGTCCATGCCACAGAATGAGTCATATACAGGTATATATTAGGGAGAACTGTATATGCTGTACATAGATTTATAATAATTTTAAAATATTATAAAATGTGACTCTTTAATTTCTCTCTTCTACAGAGTACTTATTTTTGGCACAAATAATATGTTTGTAATCATTTATTTTCTACTGACTGTGTAAGTCCCCAACAGTGTCTGGCACATAGTAGGCTGTGTATTCATATTTGGTAAATAAATTGAATAAATCTATGAATAAATGACTCTGGAGTCCTGTGCCCTAAGGCAGCCAAGGCCAAGAGAAATGTGTCTTCCCTGGCTCTGGGCCATTCTCCTCTCTCGCTTCTTTGCCAAGTGATGAGTGCATTTCTTTTTTACTGTTAAACACTAATTGTAAGAAATCCTTGGTTGTCCTGTCTAAAATTGCTCAGAGTGCAAACCTAAAGTGCAGAGCATCTAAGAACTGTAGTTTTTATGGTTCTAGTTATAATGTGGTAGAACCTTTGTAAGTTTACCACCCAAGGGACTAGAACAAACTGGTAAACATACAGAACTTCCATTGAGAACACGTGGTTCATGTCCAATCTATGAAAATTAAGGAGGTGGTCAGTGTAGGGAGGTGATCAGCTATGGAAGTTCTGTTGTATATGTAACTCAGATCCTTGCCACAGCTGCCCCTAAATGCTGCCATCAGGTGCCTTCTGCAGGCACCACAGCAGGTGGAAGAGCTTCTGGAGGAAGAGAACAGCTTCCGAAGTTGGGCTGCCTGGAGGACTCTCCGTCTTTCTCCTTCCTCTCCACTGTCACTATCCTAACTGTGGCTATCCTGAACAAAAAAAAAAAAAAAAAAAAAACCATTACCTTGCTGGGTTGCTATGTATGGTGTATATATGGTGTATTAGGCAGTAACATAGTAGAAGATACTCCATACCTGTTAATAGATTAAGTCTGATTAATGTTATTTAGGTGAACAATTAGGAAATGTGTCTCTAAAAATTGCATTATACCAAAAAAGATATACAAATGGTCAATAAACACATGAAAAGATGCTCAACATTACTGATTACTGGGGAACTGCATATCAAAACCACGATGAGATACCACTTTGCCTCCTTTAGAATGGCTGGATAAGAAAAAAAGAGAGAGGAGGATAACAAGTGTTGGTGAGAATGTGGAGAAATTGGAACCTTTGTGCTTGCTGGTAAGAAAGTAAAATGGTTCAGCCACTGTGGAAAACAGTATGGCAGTTCCTCCAAAAATTAGGCATAGAATTGGCATATGGACCAGGAATTCCACTTCTGGGTCTATACTAAAGAAAAAATATCGAAAGCAGAGATTTGAACAAGTATTAGTGTATCAATGCTCATAGAAGCATCATTCATGGTAGTGAAATCCACCCAGGGATGAAACAAAATGTGGTATGTGCACACAGTGGAATATTATTTAGCCTTAAAAGGAATAAAATTCTGATATATGCTATAAAATGGATAAACCTTGAAGACATTATACTAAGTAAAACAAGACAGTTACAAGGAACAAATATTCTATATCACTCTACTTATATGACGTTCCTAGTCAAACCCCTCTCTTCATAGAGACGGAAAGTGGAATAATGGTTACCAGGGGCTGGGGGAAAGGGGCAGCGAGAGGCGGTGTTAAATGTGTACAGAGTTTCATTTTGGAATGATGAGAAAGAGTTGGAGGTAGACGGTGACAAGGGGGGCACATTAGCACACATTGAAGTGTGCTTAAATCATTAAAAAGTTACATTTTATGTTTTGTATATTTTACCCCCCAACCCCCCCCATTTGACATATATTTGGATCTGACTAATCCATCTCCATATTAAAATGCAAATGAAAGAGAAGTAGCAAAAGTTAAATTCTTACAAAGAGCATGGTGTACGTTCATTCCATCTTCCCAGCACCAATAACCCGGCAGCTCCGGTTAGCATCTCCAGTTTTCCAGGATGAAGGGCAAGGAACTCGCCCAGGCTCCTAGAGCTGGTAAATGGTAAAGCCAAATTGCTCTTGGACGCCTAGAGAGAAACTGTCGCCTTTCACATTGCGGGCCTGGCACTCCGATCCTGACACTGCCCCCAGAATGCAGCCGGCTCTGAAAGTGCCCGCAGCTGCGGCTCCTGCATTCTGCGGTGAGAACCTGGGGGCTCTGACCTTCAAGGAGACCTGGGGCCTTTCGGCAGTGAGGGATAGATTTTTCTAAACTCCCTGTGATTGGTATTTGCAGACTGTTACACATTTACGTGTACCTTGGCGTGGGGACCCTCCGGGATAGGCTTGATTTTTGATTTTTTAAAGTTTTTAATTTTTAAAATTATTACATGGGCATTTCATTTTGTATTAGCCAGTACACAGTAAATGGAGCAAGCGGAAGACAGCTGATTCCCAGAGAGACAGAAAAGTAGAAAACAGCAACCGAGAGTCACCCCTTCCCTGGCTGTCCCCAAGCACAGAGGCCAGCACTGACAGGCTGGCCCAGCGCTCCGGAAGGGAGTGGGCCTGGGGGAGCCGGGTGCACCTGGGGAACACCCTGGAAATCAGCCGCAAGGAGCTGTGCTGTGATTTCGCGGTCTCATCCCAACCACCTAAGACTGGGCAAATTGAGTCCAGAGATCATATTTGAAATTACTTGACCATATGTGCGAATTTATCTGTGAAATTTTCACCTTTTTATTGTGATAAAAGCTGGTGTGGCGAGCTTACTGCAATGCGCACTGTTAGACATATTTTAAAAGCATAGCAACTCTGAAGGCAAGACTTTTTAACCTTCCCTCCATGCCCAAATACCCTAAACAGGTAGTTTGCACAAAAGTCAGGACCAGATTTATGTCTTGTTCTAGCTTTAATATTGCTAACTTAAAATGCCCCAAAGATAGTTGCTTTTTTTTTTTTTCAATTAAATAGCAGCTTCATTACCTTTTTCTTTCCATACCTTCCTCTGTACATATACTGTGGTTTCTGGGGCAGCATGAAATTCCTAAGTGTCGTGCAACTGCCTCTAAACAGAGGCCTTGAGTCAACCCCAGTGACTGACAGGTTGTTTACACTGAGAGCTTCCTGGTGGAACCAAATATTCAAGGACATTCAAGCCAGGTTTGGTACCCCCTAAGGCAAGGCAATGGGAAGGATCAGGCCAGAAGAATGTCAGTTGTCTCATAGCAAAGGAATGTCAGGAGCAGGTGGGTGTGAAGGCAAGAGGCAGAGATTTGAGCTTTGGGGCCTTGGGAGAAAATCCAGGTAGGCTCTGAGAGCATGTCATCCCCTTGCTGCAATAGATCAGTCTCCAGGTGCTTTTGTCTACTGAGATTCCATGGTGACCTTCTGCCTGCTTGCTCAGATAGTGAGTCCCTAGGGACTACAGGCCCAGCAAACTGCCCTTTGGGCCTCTGGATTCCCAGAAGAAGAAGGAGAGCTCAAAGATTCCTTCTGTTTGTGAAGGCAAAAATAGGGGAAGGCAGAAAGGTTACCCCTGTGGAGATAGACTTAGAAGCGACTGACTTGGGCAAAGCGCATGGGTGCACACAGAGGGGCAGAGACTGCCCCTTCCTCAGCGCTGGCAGGGGAGCTTCAGGGTGAGGGTGAGGATCATTTCTTGCTCTTGAGACAGACCGTGGCCAACCTGTGGCTTGGGAGCTCATGTGTCACCTGGAAGTTGTGAAGATGGCTGTCTTGGCAGTCAAGTTCTGGTGCACCATGCTTAAGGGAAATTGGCATAATGGGAATGAGGGGAAGAAGGCCTTGGAAGGGAACTCGTGTTTACCTAGCTCTTGGCCTGTGCCAGACACTGTGCTTTGCATACCTTGTCTCATCTAAGTCTCCTAACCATCCATCCTTCAGAGTAGGTAGTTATCCCACTAAAAAAATAAGATGCTGTGCCAGGCAGCTGAAGGGTTGTGATCCTTTTGGGGCCACCGTTGCCCAACATCTGCAGGAAAAAAGCCAGCATGTTGAAGGGCATACAAAACCCAGACTGGATGGTCAGGGAAAAGCATTCTCAGAGGACAAGGTATCCTAAACGCTGAGGAATGTCCCAGAGGCAAAGTTCAATCTCATAGATAGAAAAGTCCTGACACTCAGAGCTTTTGAAAAATGGGGGAGCTGCTGAGGCAGTGAGCCTCCTGCTCTGGGGATGTTTGAACAGATGCTGGAGGACCAGAGAGATGAAGAAGGCCCCTGCTTAGCATCATGGGAAGCCTAGGGTCAATCCTCAGCATTGCTTGAGCACCTGTGGTGTGCTCCCTCCCTTTCACCTGAGTGGGAGATTCCACACACGTGTACCTAAAACACAGGGTCTGGGGCATCACAAACGATCAGGGCTGACCTTGGCCAGCCTGGGGTGGGCTCAGGATTTTTCCTGATGAGACCGTTTTAGGGGAAACCCCATATTGGGGATGGTGGTAGTCTCTGGTCCATGGGCTGGCTGCTGCTGGTTGCCCTTTAAGGTCATTTCCCAGGGCATGTCCTTCAGAGTCCTGAGTGTTTTCTGGTACTCTGGACCCTCCCGCTATCAGCCGTGCAGTCCTGGAAACAAACGTTCTCAGCTCAGGTATGTGGGACTCCTTGTATGGACATCCTGCCCAGGGGGCTCTGTCCAAGCTCTCATCCTGGGCCCAGAGATGCCTGACTCAGTGAGACTAGTTATGCCGACTAGAAGTCCAAGATCAAGGCACAAGCAGATTTGGTATCTGATGAGAGCTCTGATTCTGCTTCCAAGATGAGACCTATTTGATGTGTCCTCAAATGGCAGAAGGTGGAAGAGCAAAAGGCAGAAAGGCAGCCAGTTCCCTCCAGGCTTTATTTTTGGAGACAGAGTCTCACTTTGTCATCCTAGGTAGAGTGCCATGGGGTCATAGCAACCTCAAACTCTGGGGCTCAAGAAATTCTCTTTCCTCAGCCTCCCAAGTAGCTGGGACTATAGGTGCCTGCCATGACGCCTGGCTAGTTTTTCTATTTTTAGCAGAGATGGGGGTCTTGCTTTTGCTCAGGCTGGTCTTAAACCAAGAGAGTTGCTTTTTATTTCTGTTGTTGAGGTGACAGGAGGTTATTATGTCTTTGTTCTTAAAATAAGGAAGGACCAAAAATATTTTATATAACTGTTTGAGGTAACTCTTAGGGGTCATCCCTAATACTATGTGAATAGATACTCAGGGAACAAAATGCGGGTGTAAAGGGTAAGCGCTTAGAAGTAGGTAACAATGAGGTGTCAGAAATGAGATCAGGAAGTCAAGCATATGGGTAAGGGAGACACAATCTGTACTGAAGAAACTAAAAATCAAATAATCTGAACAACGTCCTAAAAGCCTCTAGGATAAACTCCTTAGTTAGGGGACCACATGACATATATGTACTTTGTTCTCAATTATTCTATATTTAATAGCATGTTTTAAATACAAGTGCTGAATATTTATTGGTAATACCTGTCTAGAGGTAGGTGAATTATCAGTAAAAATTATGAGGCTAATTTCTAAAGTTGCCTTTTGTGCCTTTGAAATATTTTCATTTTTCTTTCTCAAAATCATATTCCATATTATTATGACTTTGTGGTTTTATGATGTCATTTTATTGCTAATCAATAACCACAACTGATTAAAATTATTTTTTCAATTTGCCTGTTTTAAGTAATGCCTCATCAGTGACTACTCACTGTTGAGTGAGGTCATACATCATTTGAGGTTGTCATCAGCTGCCCTTGACAGTATCAGAGCTGCCCTTTGCTAACAAACTAAACCTGCCCTCACATACAGGAAAATGGGTGTTACAGTAACTGTTCTTGCAATGAAATAATGTTGGGTGTATTTTAGAATTTAGCATTTATAGTCTTCATTGATTCTAAAGAAGTACTTAGCTATGTCTAGGTTGATGGACATGACATGTTTTAGCAACTCTTAGCTATGTTTTTAACCCAACTAATACAGATAAATTAAAATATCTCATTGTTCACTAGATCTGAGTTTGATTTTCTAAGATAATAGATTTTTAGCAATACTTATACAAAAGCTAGACAACTTAAAAAAGATATGGGTACTTTAAAATTTTTTAGACACAGGTATTTCTTTTGTGATTGAAAAAGTATTAAAGGCTCGGCGCCTGTGGCTCAAGTGGCTAAGGCGCCAGCCACATACACCTGAGCTGGCAGTTTCAAATGCAGCCCGGGCCCACCAAACAATGTCGGCTGCAACCAAAACAAAACAAAGCAGAAAAACCACCAAAAAACTGGCCGGGCATTGTGGCAGGTGCCTGTAGTCCTAGCTACTTGGGAGGCAGAGGCAGGAGAATCGCTGGAGCCCAGGAGTTGGAGGTTGCTGTGAGCTGTGATGCCATAGCACTCTATCCAGGGCAACAGCTGGAGGCTCTGTCTCAAAAAATAAATAAATAAATAAATAAATAAATAAAAGAAAAAGAAAAAGTATAAAAAATTAAGATTTACATTTGTTTTTATATGAGAGCAATTATGTAGGTAATGCTGAAATGAATTACATAGTATCGAATTCTCCTAAAAGGGTAACTATCTACTGGTCCAAATAATTTTTATCCCTCAGTTTAGATTAGACACAAAAGTAAAGTTTCCTGGTTAAACATAGGGTGTCAAGTTTGAATTTTAATAAACAAAGGATAATTGTTTAGGGCATCTTAAATATTAAATGGGACATAGTTACATTACAAAAAATCATCGTTCATCTGAAATTCAATTTTAAGTATATTTAGATGTCCTATATTTTTATTTGTTAAATCTAGCAACTCTACACTGAAGACATTGGATTCTGACAAATAAAATAACTAATTGTAATACTCAACAAAACATTTAAAAAACAATTAATAAATAAGAAATGAGGACTTCTGACAAGTGCTGGATAAAATAGAGTACGTTTTTCAATGCATTGCTGAACTGGCAAGAATGTAAGGAATTTCAGAAGGCAGAAACAAAAGAAAAATGTAAATCAGAGAGGTAAGTAGAACATATTTTTTGTATAAAGGAAACTAAACTATTTATTGACCACTGTTCACCATTATTTACAATAAAGTAAACAACATACACTGTTACTATGAGGTTTTTTTTTTTTTTTTTAATGGCTTCTGCTGAACCAGTAGCCCAAATACTGAAAAGATTGAGCTTACATGTAAGGAGTGAGCTGGGGTAAGGGAAACACACACAGGTCAAGAGATTAGATTACAAAGTTTGTTCACACATTTATCTCAGCAAGTTGGAAACTGCCAACATCTCTTAATCATCTGATTAGGTTTTTATCATCCAAGACTTAGATGATCCATTAATCATAAGCTTTTCATCAATATAACACAGGGATTTCAACTGTTTGCAAAGGAATGGCTCACTGGGGAGATCTTTAATATCTATTTAACTAAATTTTGTTTGTTTACCTCATTGAAACACACCAACCAGGATTTGTCTAGCTTCCTCTTCTGGGTGGGAGGTTATTGGTAATGATAAAGATTTTCCTTTTAGGAATTTTGCAAACGTAATTTTGCATGTATATGACTATACATATAGATACAGATTCTGATATGGTTGCCTTTAAATTATCCATTTAAATTGTCCACCTAAGAATGAACTATTTAATTTGAAATGTTATGGCTTCAGGAAAATTTTCTATTCTTACATTGCTCAGAATGATACTATCACAGACACATGAGCTTACCCATGATGTTTTGCTATGGTGAATGTTTAAAAACAAAGAGAGTTACTTACATATGTATGTTATGCATACATACACACACACAAAAATTTTTTTAATCCCAGAATGTTCCTTAGGCATATGAGTTAAACACAAGTTCTGACTGAATAATGGCCATGGAAATTTCCCCTAGCATTTTGAAAAGCTCTAGTGCAAAGGAAGAAATATACTATGGTATCAAACGTTCTTTTCTGATAAAGAAAGCAACTATTTATTCATTCAAAATAACCAATGCTGGGTGGTGCCAGTGGCTCAGCAGGTAGGGCACCGGCCCCATGTACTGAGGGTGGTGGGTTCAAACCCTGCCTCGGCAAAACTGCAATGAAAAAATAGCTGGGCATTGTGATGGGCACCTGTAGTCTCAGCTACTCGGGAGGCAGAGGCAAGACAATTGCCCAAAGCCCAGGAGTTGGAGGTTGCCGTGAGCTGTGATGCCACAGCACTCTACCGAGGATGACAAAGTGAGACTCTATCTCAAAAAACAAACAAACAAAAAACCAATGCTATTGATACAACCCTACCCCAATGACTCCCCTAGTACTACTTTCAAAATGAACATATCAAACTTGATTTATTAGAATGTAGTTATTTCTTCATATTCATCAATCAAAAACCAAAACTTGGATTACATATATGTATATATGTATATATATTAATATAATATATGTATGATATATGTGTATAAGAATGCCAAGTTAGTCTCTTCATAAAAAGCAGTTTCAGGGCGGTGCCTGTGGCTCATCGAGTAGGGCGCTGGCCCCGTATACCAAAGGTGGAGGGTTCAAACCCGGCCTCAGCCGAACTACAAAACAGAAAAATAGCCAGGCGTTGTGGCGGGTGCCCTGTAGTCCCAGCTACTAGGGAGACTGAGGCAAGAGAATCGCCTAAGCCCAGGAGTTGGAGGTTGCTGTGAGCTGTGACGCCACAGCACTCTACCGAGGGCGATAAAGTGAGACTCTGTCTCTACAAAAATAAATAAATAAATTAAATAAATAAAAATGTTTTTATTAAATCATAACTGTATACATTTATGGGGTACAATGTGATGATTTGATATACAATATACAATATGGAATGCTTAGGTAAAGCTATTTTTTATGCAGACAAGCACCTCTTTGGTAGAAGCAGTCTTTAAAATGAGGACGATTACTCCAGCATCTAAGAGTGCTCTTTTTCTAACATTTATGGAGAAATATGGACATTGGCTAACACGCAACATCAGGGAAGGCTCTGAGGGGCCTTCCCAGCGTCTCTCTTGGTTGTTTTCCCTCTAGGAGCAAGAGGCGAAGATCTAAGGTAAGGAGGATGCACTTAAAACCTGAAGGATGGGCTCGGCGCCTGTGGCTCAACAGGCTAAGGCGCCAGCCACGTACACCTGAGCTGGCGGGTTCGAATGCAGCCCGGGCCGCCAAACAACAATGACGGCTGCAACCAAAAAACGGCTGGGCATCGAGGCGGGCGCCTGTAGTCCCAGCTACTTGGGAGGCGGAGGCAGGAGACTTGCTTGAGCCCAGGAATTGGAGGTTGCTGTGAGCTGTGATGCCACTGCACTCTACCCAGGGTGACTGCTTGAGGCTCTGTATCAAAAAAAAAAAAAACAAAAAAAAAACCTGAAGGATGATTAATAGGTGGTAAAAAGCAGAATGCAGAACAGTATAATATGATTTCATTTACGCTACAAAAACCTTACATGCATTTTGAAAAGCATCTGGAGGGACATAGCTCACACTACTGACCATGGTTTTCTTTGTGGATTAAGATTTTGTCGGAACTGTTCCTTTTATCATGAAGACTTCTGTCATCCTTTTTTTTTCTTAAACAACAAACAAGTGTTACTTTTGTAATCAGATAAAATAATAAAGGTCTTTCCACTATGGAAAACGAAACTGGTTATGGATTTAAAAAATGCCATCTTGTCTTAATACTCCTTCCTCTGTTTCATTACACATATACGCGTGGGCACTTTAAACCCTCAGTCTCTACAGAAAAGGAACCATTTGTGGCATTGATGCCTCTGCTCTGAGTAGCTCCCAGGGGATGACAATGCCATTCATCACGACGACCTCCCCACAGGACAGATCTGAGTTGTTGCCTGTGTTCAAGCTGTGTCTCTGATTTTGAAAATAGGTTCTAGGTGAGACTGGGGGAGAAAGCCAGTATATATTAAAGCTCAATTATCTTCATGATAACTTTGGATATTCCTGACATGGTATTGTGAGGAGAAAATAAGTCTGCAGGGGGTGAATTAATTTGGCCAGCCGGGCACAGAAGCAAGCTGTGGGGTTAGGATTCAGGCACAGGAGTGCTGGCTCCAAAGGCTGCCAGCTTCACTGCTGCCCACAGAGACTCCATTAAGGGAAGTAAGAGGCTCTAGGATCTTTCTCCCTGGAGCCGCTTCCAGGGGAAGGAAAGTAGGGTCCAGTCCTGGCAGGGCCCTTTTGGTTACATAACCCAGAGTCCAGTAACCTGTAGCGATGAGGTATTGTGGGAGGCAAATGCTGGGGGCTCATGGGCTGTCAACAACAAGGCCCCCAAGGGGGTTTCCTAACTAAGGCAGGTCTAAGGCCTTTATGGTGAGGTTTCATGGGAGTATCTCCCTCCACCCTACATGTCCCGCTCTCCCTGGCAACTTCCCTTCTCCTCCTTTGGGAACAACAAAAGCACGGTCACCGAGTCACCTGCATCAGATTCTCCTGGCCTGGTGGCTTGAACCCCAAGCTGCTCTTCTGAATCGTATTTTCCAGGGGTTTGACCCAGGAATCTGCATCCACCACAAACACTGCTGACTCTTACCTTTGCTATCCTTTGACCTTCACTGCTCTACTTCTGACCCTTCCTTGATCTTCAAGTTTCTCCTTCCTTAGAACTTGTCTGTGGCTGAGCATCTTTCTACAGTGTTTCCACTGTGCTTCATTTTAGTCCTTCTGGAAAACTTAGTTCAAAGTTTCAAAGAGGGAATCTGGCTTGGTCCATATTTTCACCCCAGGCCGTGTTGCTTGGCAGCCTACAGATTGACTTGGGAGGGTCACAGGACATAAAGCTTCCTGTCTGTTGAGGTAGGCACTGTGATTGGCATCTGAATGTCAGCCTGAAGACTTGAGGTGTGTAAGAAATGCAGCCTGGTTCGGCGCCTATAGCACAGTGGTTATGGTGCCAGCCGCATACACCGAGGGTGGTGGGTTCGAACCCAGCCCGAGCCAGCTAAACGACAATGACAACTGCAACAAAAAATAGCCGGGTGTTCTGGCAGCCGCGTGTAGTCCCAGCTACTTGGGAGGCTGAGGCAAGAGAATCGCTTGAGCCCAAGAGTTTGAGGTTGCTGTGAGCTGTGACACCACAGCATTCCACCATAGTGCAACTCTGTCTAAAAAAAAAAAAAAAAGAAATGCAGCCTGAGTTTTCCATTGTGCAGCTAATACCCTGTTCCAGAGCCAGACACCAGAGGGCATGCACACACGTGGGGTAGAGGATAAGGGGGGAATCAAGGGCCTGGCTGTCCCAGAAGTCGTGGGTACAAGTCAGCAGGGTCACATCTCCTTTGGCCCAGCCCTGTGGGCTAAGCCATTCACTCAATGGCTCCATTTCCCCAGGTAGATGTTAAGCAGAACTTCTCAAGGACAGCTTCACCCAGGCCCCAGAATTTCCCCGGAATTGCTTTTCATCCTTGAACTCATGTGTTAGAGCTCTGTCTGAAGGGCTGTGGCCTGGCCAGGCCTGGGCTGCCCTGGCCCCCCACAATGCATTCTCCTGGTATATGGCTGTTCAGCAGTTGTCTTGGAACCAAAGAATTTCCAGAAAGCCCCAAGAGGCTAGGCTGGGATTGGCCCCGTTCAGGCTTCAGAGTCCAAGCTCCCCTCTGCCCTGGAGTCTGACTGCCTTGATTGCTGGCCAAAGAGAACAGCCAGAGGCAGCCTGGGAAAGTGGGAAGGGCTCTGGTTTTGGCATCAGAAGATTGAAGTTTGAGCCTTGGCTCTGTTCATTCCTGCCTGTGTAGGGCAGTGGAAAGAACCGGATTTGGACAGGCCTCGGTTAGTTGACCTTTACTCCTTACCCTTGACCCAGGCCAGGGTGCCCCTAACCCAGGCCATCCCCAGTGTGCATGTTTGGCCACCTCCTGCTGGTGGTAGCACAAGTCCGGATGTCCAGCCCATCCCAGCCAAGGCTCTGGTCCCCATCCTGTTATATGTTCAGGAGTTGCTAGTGTTTGGGAGTCCCCAAGTAAGGGACCAGCCTTGCTTGGTCTTGCTACCAGTGTAGCTCCACTGGAGGTCCTCGGTCAATGGGTAGATAATGTCCCAAGTAGGGAGTGCTGTGCAAAGTCCCCAGCCCCTGAAGCAGCCGCAGGTGCTGGGGATGTTTTAGACTCAGTAAACAGTCTCCTTGGACACCGTGCACAGCCCCCTTCGTTCTTGCTTCTCCTACACTTGCTCCTCAACATCTGATCCAAGAACCAGAAGCACTGGTTAGAAAGGGCAAATTTGGGCCCCTCCAACCTGTATGTAACGAGATTCCTCAGCCGACTTGTTCTCATGTTCAAGTTTAAGAAGCGCTGCTCCACCACAGAGGCTGGAAAGAGAAAACCCTGACTTTGCAAGACCCTTTTGCAGCTCGGAGTGGACGTGGACCTGCTTCTGGCTGATAAACAGAGGTCACGGGGTGGGGAATTCCAGGAAGGCTTTTTAAAGAAGATTGTCGCGGCTGGCCTGCCCCTCTGTGGAAAGCATGCAGCCATCCGAAGACTTTTAAGAGTGAAATGCACCTTCTAAGGATGACAGGAACACAGACTGAGTCTGGGTTTTTGGTGACAACTGTGAACAGCTGCATCCGCTGAAAATGTCTATCTCTGGACATCTGACCCGAGAAAATAACCCCTTATATGTAAAGCCCATGTTAAGTAAGCTTTCTGTACTTGTGGCCGAGTGGATGGATCCTGACAGGTGGGCAGAGGGCACTGTGCTCTGAGGTAACCGGGCAGGTCGAGGCAGGACTGCTTCTGACACTTACTTTCCTATAGATGTGGAACCTCAGCCTCCATGGAGTTCCGGGAGCCAATGCTGTCCAGGGTGGAAAGTTTTCCTTTAAGCCTCTTGCTGTGGCAGATCACTGGTGCAGGGAGTAGCCAAAGGCAGCCTGGGAGAGTAGGAAAGGTTTACAGTCAGGAAGTCTGGGGTGGAGCCTTGAATTCCTCCTGCCTCAGGTCAACAGTGGCTCTAATGCTTGACCCTGCAGGTCAGGTGAGGTGAGGAAGGAGAAGCAGAGTGGTTAGTCAGGGGAGAGGGACAGGCAGAAATGGTCACAGATTAATTAGAGTAGGAGTTGAGAGGAGTGAGATTGAGATCGTTTTTCTATCAAAGAAGGCTTCCTGGCTAGACTTCCTTTCTGTGGCTCAAGCGGCTAAGGCACCAGCCACGTACACCTAAGCTGGCGGGTTCGAATCCAGCCCGCCAAACAACAATGATGGCTACAACCGAAAAATAAGCTGGGCGTTGTGGCGGGCGCCTGTAGTCCCAGCTACTTGGGAGGCGGAGGCAGGAGAATCGCTTGAGCCCAGGAATTGGAGGTTGCTGTGAGCTGTGATGCCACGGCACTCTACTAGGGCGACAGCTTGAGGCTCTGTCTGAAAAAAAAAAAAAAACAAAGAAGGCTTCCTGGAGGTGTGTGCCTTGGTCAGGGCCTTGAAGGATGTAGGTAATTTGGTTGCGAGGGGGACACAGCAGTAGGGAGAGCTGCAAGCCTCAACAGTGACATATCCTCACTGGGTTTGTACAAGTCCCTCTGTCTGCACAGTGACCTCAACTCATCCTCCAAGACCTAGTGCGACTCTCCACCCTTGCAAAGGCATCTCTGAGTTTCTCTGCTGCACTGGCCCTCCAACTCTGAAAGGCCTTTCTTAGGCTGTATTCTGATTTTGCCTTTGTCTGTCCCCTGGCTGGCCTGTGAGTTCTGGGAGGGTCGGGGTGGTGTTTGCTGCTGGGAGAAAGGAAAAGGATATGGGAAGAATGAATCCCGGGTACTGTGGGCACCTTCAGGCCAGTGGGGAGGCAGGGAGCTGATGTGTCTGTACAGCTCAAGCAGTGGGACACAGGAGGGCAGGTGGAGAGGGGGAGGCTTCAAGCCCTGCTTCCTGATGACATTTCTTTTTTTTTTTTTTTTTTTTTTTTTGAGACAGAGTCTCACTTTGTCACCCTCGGGAGAGTGCCGTGGTATCACACAGCTCACAGCAACCTCCAGCTCTTAGGCTTAGGCGATTCTCTTACCTCAGTCTCCCGAGTAGCTGGGACTACAGGTGCCCGCCACAACACCCGGCTATTTTTTTGTTGCAGTTTGGCCCGGGCTGGGTTTGAACCCACCACCCTCAGCATATGGGGCCGGCGCCCTACTCACTGAGCCACACACACTGCCCTCCTGATGACATTTCAAAGCAATTCCAGGGTAAATCTCTCCCAAGGTGGAGCACCTGAGAAATCTTAGGACATTTCCTTTTGGTGCTTGCTCTGACATGCAGGCATGGGGCTTCCACTGATCACAGCCCCTTGCCCTTGGCCCTGAGCTGGAGAACTTAGGAATGAATTAGCATAATGCTGCCCATTACCTAGGAGCTCATCTCTCCTGAGCACAGAGACGTGTTCAGCTTGCTCTTCTGACTTTGACCTCTGAGACTTGAGGAGGCACTTGTGCTACAAAAGAAGGAGAAATGGCCTGGGTATAGGAGGCCTGGGTTCCTGTCCTGCCTCTGTCAGTGCCAACTGGGTGGCTTTGGGCTTTGGATCCTGCTTCCCTGCTGGGGTTAGAAGATCTTCCAGCTCCAACATTCTAATTTGTCGCTCCTAATGCTGGCTGCCAGAGGGTGGGGCCCTGAGGCCATGTGAGGTGCCATCTTGCGTGGGCGCTCTCGACATCCCCACCTCCCAAGACGACGAAGAGAATGACAGTATTAATAATAGCTGACATTTCCTGAACACAAGCATTGTGCTAAGGACCTTACATCCATCACCTCATTTAATTGCCACAAAACCCTGATCAGAAAGGGGTTATTATGATCCCATTTTACATATAAGGAAAGAGAAGCCCAGAATGACTAGTCGAGGTCCATGCAGTCTGTAATATTATGAATAGCCCCTCAGTTTTTGTTAGGTGGGATGGTTTTACAGTGATGGGAGGAATAAAGCTCTGGCTCCTTTAAGAAGCAAGGTGGTAAAAGAAGAAAGAGTTCAAAGGGCAGGAGGGGTGCTGAGTGAGTGGGATGGGGGGTTCTGGGATGGCCAGGCATGGGGCATCCTACCAGGCCCAACCTCTAGGCTGACTTCCGTTGCCCCAGGCTCTGCTGGGGGAAACCACTAGATTCTGATCTTAGCCTGAAGGACTGATTATGGGTCTAACCTGTGGGTGAGAAGTAATTACGTCCATTATACCTGTCTTGAGTGATTCACAGATGGCAGGGGCTTACGTAGGAGAAATGTTCCTCTTAATTATTTTTTTAATTTACATTTTCCGGTGACTCATTGGATTTGGGAGTACAGACTCATTGACTGTAGAACAAAAAAGGGGATGGGGAGGAGAAAAATAAAAAGGAAAATGTCATCAGGTACACTGAAGACAAATGAAATTGTCTAAATCATGTCCAGGTGATTCTGAGTTCATGTTCTGTGAGTTCAGACTTACCTCCTACTCTCTGAGTCTCTCCACTCTCCCTCTTCCTGGAAACGGGTGTTTGGGAAGGCCGTGGACGGACAATCCCATGCTGGAGAGTTTGTGCTTTGGGTCAGAGGATCTGGGTTCAAATCTCTGTCCAGACCCTCATGCTTGCTGGGTGACCCTAAGCAATTTCTTCTATTCTCTGAATCTCAGTTTCTCATTTGCAAATTGGGAAACAAACTGCGTCAGCTTTGCAGGTTTCCGGGAGGATTCAATCAGGTGATGTATATTAACGAATTTGGTATAGAGTAATGAGAACAACACAAGTGTTTACGAGCGCTTTCATGTGGCATCGTGGTCCTTACAACAACCTTGTGGTGAGCACTGTAATTCTCCTTTATTCCCACAGGAAGTGGGTGTGTCCTTCCTGTCCCATCAACTGAGCCTGCCTGAATGTGAGCTCCCTGCCTTCTCTACTCCTGGTAATGACCCTACCACCCACTCAGATACCCCCATCTTCGGCCCCTCTCCTCAGCTGGCGCCACCCCTCACGTCGACGCTGTTGGTACAGAGACCTGGATCTGCTGGCTCAGTACAGATTTGTTCCTGCCTGGCCTTCCCTGTGGCTTCCCACTGAGTTCTTGCCACCTTGCCCACTCTCTCATATCACCGTCTGAGTCACCCTGATTGTTCTCTTTGCTGCTTGCTTCAGGCTTGTCACTCCATCAGTGGCTCCCACTTCTGACGCACTTAGCACCTAATCCTTAGCCCCATGCCGATTCCCAATGTCATCTTGGGCAAGAGCTTCCCAATAAGGGAAGGGTGCTG
Source organism: Perodicticus potto (assembly GCA_963574655.1). NCBI lineage: Eukaryota > Metazoa > Chordata > Mammalia > Primates > Lorisidae > Perodicticus > Perodicticus potto. Next base: position 4,538 of record CAUYRH010042028.1, on the reverse strand, counting down.
GGTCTCTGGGCCCTGCTGCCTGAGGTGCCTGAGAAGCTGGTTGCTCCCAGGAGTGCCCTCCCATCGCCCCACCTGCTTTGGGGCACTGTCAGAAGGATGTTGGCCAGGAAAGCCCTGAAGGTCAGTGGGGCAGCCAACAGCCTGTCCAAGCCTCAGCCTGTTAGTCATCCGGTCCAGGCCAGGGCAGTCCATTCATAGGGACTGCCACCCGCTCCTTCCTGCTTCCGCCAAAATAGATTTGCTAGGGCTCGGGCTTAGTCTGGGTTGCTGGGAGGGAGGTGTTTTCCCTGAAAACTCATCCAGAGCCTCTTGGGTACTTCCTGTTGGCCTCAGGCTGGTGGGCTTTGAGGCGGGGGGCTTCCTCCCTCCTCTGTCCCGGAGGAAATCAGGAATGTCTGCTCCACAAAGTTGGAGCAGGGCCTATGGGCACTGGAACTTACACCGGAAGAGGAGAGAGGGGCAAGCCTGAGGTGAAGCCAGGAGCTCCTGGACAGGCGCTGAGTCTCCCCAAAAGCCAGTTGCACTCAGAACCATAGCAGGAACCCCAGGAGTGGGGATGTCCCTGAGGGGTGGCATTTGGTGTGAGATGTGGCTACTTCTGGTTCTGAGGACTCTGTCCAATAGAAAAGGGATACACTAGGAGGAACCAGGTGATTCGTGTACTGAGAATGGACAATGCCCTGGGCATCGTCACCAGGCATTGCTGCGCCTGACACCGCTGCAGGGGGATGACATCTCTGCCCTTCAGGAAGTTCACAGTCCTAGTTGTGGAAATATACAATAATCCCGTGATTTGTGGTTTACTGAGGAATGTCATTCCCTGGGAGTCTAAACAGGAAATGGTTGTATTTTTTCCTGTTGCTTTCCATTATGCTGTTGGAGCCTTCCTTTCCTGCCCTTTGACACCCTATGGCAGATGCCATAGCTTCCTGGTCCCTTTTGAGGGTAGCTGGGCAGGCCCTGGTGTGAAGTTGCCAGGTTCTCAGTCCTTTTTGTTTTCTGCTTTGGGCCTGAACTCAGTTCTGAGACAGTTAAATCCTTTACACAACTGGTGCTAAGAGAAGTGTCAGGGCCTGTGAGAACAGAGAGGAGGGCGCTCAGCCCGCCCAAGGGGTCAGAAAAGGCTTCGGGCAGCTTCTTTCACCCCGGGCATGGCTGGACTCAGATTCCCTCAGGGGACAGTGCTTGATTTCTATGATAATGTTCTCCTCTTCTGGAAGTTTCCTAAGAGCTTGGAGTGCCTGCTTCAAAGTCATTGTGAATCTCAGAGCAAGGACCTTCTGTGTCCCCAGAACTCATGGGGGCCTGGCACATCAATGGTGGTGAATGAATGAATGAATGAATGAGCTGGTGCTGGCTGAGAATTTTCTTTTCTTAAAGGAGTATCTTGGGATCCTAGAAGAGCTGGAATTCCTTAAAAGAATTTCAAGAAGGTTTTGTGGATTGAATTGTGCCCTCCCCATCCCAAATCCATGTGTTAAAACCAATATGAAATGTACTTGGAGATAGGGCCTTTTAGAGGTAAAGATTAAATGGGGGCTGGGCGTGGCCGTTCACACCTGTAATCCTAACACCCTGGGAAGCTGAGGTGGGTGGATTGCTTGGGTTTGATACCAGCCTGAGCAAGAGTGAGATCCCATCTCTAAAAATAGCTGGGCGTATGTGGCAGGCACCAGTACTCTCAGCTACTTGGGAGGCCTTAGGACAAGAGGGTCACTTGAGTCCAAGAATTTGAGGTTGCTGTGAGCTATGATGCCACAGCACTCTACTGAGAGCGACAAAGTGAAACTCTGTCTCAAAAAAAAGAAAAAAACAGATAAAATGAAGTCATAAGGCCGGAGCCCCAATCCGATAGGACTGGTGTCCTTCTAAGGCAGCGGTTCTCAACCTGTGGGTCGCAACCCACAGGAACAGTATGTATTAAAGGGTTGCAGCATTAGGAAGGTTGAGAACCACTGTTCTAAGGTGAGTGACGGAAACAACAGAGAGCACTCTCTCTGTGCACACAGAGAAAAGGCCAGGTGAGGACACAGCAAGTAGGCGGCCATCTGCAAGCTAGAGGAGAGCCTGCTCCAGAAACCAGCCCTGCTGACTCAGATCTTGGACTTCCAGCCTCCAGAACTGTGAGAAATGAATTTCTGTTGTGTAAGCCCCCTCATGCGTGCCATTCTGTGATGGCACCAGAGCAGATTAAGACAGCGAGGTGGCCCAGCCTGAACCAGGGGCTGGACGGCTGTAAGTTGGGCTCTCCACTCAGCCACACAGGAAGCTCATTCCCGGCCAGTCCTCCGCATGGTCTTCTCGCCCCAGCTGCAGCCCTTTTTCACGTGTTTGCGTCTCTCCCCGAGACAGCCCTCCTAGCTCTCCCTCTGTGTTCTTCTTGGAATGAGCTCTCAATTCATGTAGCACCATTCCCACTCCCTCCAAGGGTATGCTCATGGGACTATGTCCTTTCTGATGACATTCAGATCACCGGTCTATTTATAACAATGACTCACACGCCACCTAAACTTCTGCAGGAAGAGTTTGGCTTAGGAGTCAACTCCCTTGGAAGGGAAAACAATTTGCGCTTGTAAATTATCACCATTTCATTTCCACAAGATTGTTCATCCTCGGCCTCCTCTTGACCCTGGTGCCAAATCACTTAGTGAAACCCCCACCCCCACCCCGGTGCCACCATCCTCTTCTCCTGTTTATCAGAGTCTTGCTGACCCCACGACCCGCACAGCCAAGCAGGTTCCTCTTCAGCATTAACCTTGAGACCGAGACTTCCTCGCTCTGCAGATGGGAGGTCTCTGCTGGACGCTTTCCCTTTGTTTCCAAGTTGTTTACTGGTGAGTGAGTTCAGGTTGGGACAGGGGCAGGGAGTGGATGACTCTGGAAGAGAGCTCCGAGTCCCCATCCTTGGCCCGAGGCTGCCTTCTCCAACCTTCTCTCCCGGGACTCCAGCTTTTGGCCAGAGCAGGTCTTCAGGTGACTGCGGGCTGACTCCTGCGCCCACCCATCTCAGTCTGCTGCCAACTGTCCTCACTCCTAGTTGACAACAGCCAGAGCAGCCCTCTAAGTGCCAAACTTCAGCTGTCTCTCTGTAGCTTTTGGCACAGTTGAGCGCTGTTCTTCTTGGCTTCTGATACACCACCCTCTCCTGGTTCTGGAAACCCCTGGACTCCATTCCCTCCTCACTGTGCCTGGCTGCAGGCTTCCGTCTCTTCTCCCTGACATCACCGCTCAGCTCACCAAGTGATGCTCCAGCTCCGGCTCTCCCCCTCCGATCCACTCTCCATCAGCCACGTGACGCCGCTGCCCGGCATTTCAGCTGTATTTGCACAGCCTACAGGGCCCCACGACCAGTCCTTCTGGCCTCTTGGCTTCATTTCTTGCCACCCCCATGCCCCAATTTCCTGCCATCCTGAACTACTCAAACACTTTCAGATTAACTTTCTTCTCTCACATCTCTCCGCTTCAGCATGTGATGCCTCCATGGCCCAGAACACTCTCACCACCTTCTTCCTTTGGATAAACTCTGCTCCTTCAGAATCCCGCCAGGGTGTCTGCACCAGCAGAGAGCTTCCTCTCCAGCTGGACTGGGGTCTTCCTTGCTGCCCACTGTTGAACCATCTGTAGGCCTACCTACCAACCTAAGCAAACGCCTTTATTTTATGCTCCCCTGGGGCAATTCCCTTTTTTTTTTTTTTTAAAGAGCACTCAGTTAGTAGTTATATTTAATAATAACAACTATTTGGTTAACGTCTATCTCCCTTACCAGGCTGGAAGCTACATGAGAACAGAAGTTAACTTTATTTTTTTATTTTTTTATTTTTTTGAAACAGAGCCTCAAGCTGTCACCCTGGATAGAGTGCTGTGGCATCACAGCTCACAGCAACCTCCAATTCCTGGGCTCAAGCGAGTCTCCTGCCTCCGCCTCCAAGTAGCTGGGACTACAGGCGCCTGCCACAACGCCCGGCCATTTTTTGGTTGCAGCCGTCATTGTTGTTTGGTGGGCCCAGCCTGGATTCGAACCCACCAGCTCAGGTGTATGTGGCTGGCGCCTTAGCCCGTTGAGCCATAGGAACCGAGCCAGAAGTATCTTTATTTTTAAATGGGGGTATTGGTTTTCTTCTTAAAGACCACTTACTATTACATATTTGAAGACATCTGTTACCTACTATCCAACTTTGTCCAGTCTTACCATGGGCTGCAATTCCTTCAGATGCGTTTTTATAGATAGGATTATAAACATGATTGAAGGCCTCTGAGTTTTAATGCATGTCTATCAAACTTACTTTTATTAAATGTTGAAATAGTAAGTAGATACAATATTTAGAAAATGTGGCTTAGTGCCTGTAGCTAAAGTGGCTAAGGCGTCCACCACATACACCAGAGCTGGCGGGTTCAAATCCAGTCTGGGCCTGCCAAACAACAATGACAACTACAACCAAAAAATGGCCAGGCGTTGTGGCAGGTGCCTGTAGTCCCAGCTATTTGGGAGGTGGAGGCAGGAGAATTGCTTGAACCCAGGAGGTGGAGGTTGCTGTGAG
>CAUYRH010042026.1:0-15032 GCA_963574655.1 Perodicticus potto | reverse complement strand
TGATGCCATGTCTTTCTACCGCGCATGACAAAGTGAGACTCTGATACAATAACTAAGAAAATGACATGATGGCTATGTCAAACAGTTTGATGAAAATGTTTCAGATTGTGTATGAAACCAGCACATTGTACCCCTTGATTGCACTAATGTACTCAGCTATGATTCAACAATAAAAAAAAAAAAAAGAAAAAAGTATCTGAAGAAAATAAAACACAATATTCACATGTTAAAAAAAAAAAAAAAAGTGAGACTCTGCCCCCTCCCAAAAAAAAAGAAAAACAAAATGAAAGAAAAGAAAAATTGTACCCCATGACTGAATTATTGTACACAGATATGATTTAATAAAAAAGAAAAGATAAAAAAAAAAAAAAAGAAAGAAAAGAAAAATTAGCCAGGTGTTGTGGCGGTCACCTGCAGTCCTAGTTACTTAGAAGGCTGAGGCCAGAGGATGCTTGAGCCCAGGAGTTTGAGGTTGCTGTGAGCTATGACATCAAGGCAGTCTAGCCTGGGACAAGAGAGTGAGACACTGTCTCAAGAAAAAAAATCTGGGGCGGTGCCTGTGGCTCAAGGAGTAGGGCGCTGGCCCCATATACCAAGGGTGGCGGGTTCAAACCCAGCTCCTCCAAACTGCAACAAAAAATAGTTGGGCATTGTGACGGGTGCCTATAGTCCCAGCTACTCGGGAGGCTGAGGCAAGAGAATTGCCTAAGCCAAAGAGGTGGAGGTTGCTGTGAGCTGTAACGCCACAGCACTCTACCGAGGGCACTAAAGTGAGAATCTGTCTCTAAAAAAAAAAAAAAAAAAAAAAAACCCTATAAAATGAAAATAAAAATATGCCCAATTTGCTAACCACTTTGTTACACTGACTGGTACCCAGAGTGGTGAGTGTGAAGGGGAGGGAGGAAGAGAGGCAGTCAAGAGTGTGATAGAGGCTCAGCGCCTGTGGCTCAAGAGGCTAAGGCACCAGCCACATACACCTGAGCTGGCAGGTTCGAATCCAGCCCGGGCCCACCAAACAACAATGATGGCTGCAACCAAAAAACAGCCAGGCATTGTGGCAGGCGCCTGTAATCCCAGCTACTTGGGAGGCAGAAGCAGGAGAATCACTTGAGCCTAGGAGTTGGAGGTTGCTGTGAACTGTGATGCCATGGCACTCTACCCAGGGCGACAGCTTGGGCTCTGTCTCAAAAAAAAAAAAAAAAAAAGAAAAGAGTGTGATAGAATCTAGAGGCTGCTGGAAGGAAATTAGCACTGACTAATTTTGACTATGTTATAATTTACATAAAACTTTAAAAATGGGCCCTAGTTAAAAGAGGCATGCCTCTCCCCAGGGATACCCTGCAGCCACAGCTGCCTTTAGAAGGACAAGCCTAGGCAGATACAAGTGTGGTGAACTGTCAGGAGTCAGGCAGGGCCCAACTTCCCTGCTCTTTGTCGCAGCAGCGGAGCACCAGTCTGGTTCCCTCTGTGGCCCCTGCCCTACTCCGAACTGTACAGGCTGGTGGTTGGGAGCCCCAGTCCTGTAGACTGAGGCAAACCACTTCATCTCTCTAAGCCTCCATTTCTTCATCTGTGAAATGGAGATATTAACAGCAGAAGTTGATAAATAGTTAACTTCAGTAGTTAAGGAGTATAACTACCAGAGGCCAGGGATTTTGGTTTATTTACTACTATATTCTCAATGCCTAGACTATGCTTGCACATAGTAACTGCTCAATAAATGTCTGTTGCTGAATAACATGATATTGCACATGATATTGCACATATGATAAGGCACATAAAGTATCTCCTAGGATATGCTAACCTCAGTAAATGGCAGCTGTCGTTACTGCTACTGTTTTTGTCACTGCCATCTCCTTAGGCTCTCAGGGACCCTCTCCCTGGGCCTAGCTCTCAATTCAGGACAAGGCCTTTCTGAACCACAGGTGCTAACCTCAGACCTCCAGGAGCTCCAGGAATATGCACCCCCCACCACAAGGTCTATCCCTAACTTGTAGATGGCAAGAAAAATGGGGAAGTGGAATGGTCCCAAATGGTCTTCCTGGATACAGGAATAAGGAAGTAAGAGGCAAGCCAGTGATAAGCCACCCTGTCCAGGGGAAGAGGGACTCCAGAGCCCTTTGACAAGAACAGAGAGAAACTCTTCCATCCTATCATGCACCCAACTCCCACTCCCTACATCACTAGTGAGGCCCTAAGTTCCAGCCCATGAGCTACGTGACCCCCAGTGGCCTAATCCCTTCAGTGACCCTTGCAGGCTGTCACAGGTCTAAGGCTGAAAGGGAAGAACTGGTACTGTAAATGGGAAATCCCACCCTACATTTTACATACTTGTACCCTCCAACCAGCAACTATATAATGCTACTGGCCACCTCCCAGACCCTCCACACTGATGGGAAGGCTCTTTGCCTCTCTTAAACAAGGCAGTGAGGGCCATGGAGGGTGAAGCTGCTGCCCCATCTCCCAACTCTGAGCTCCAAGCTTGCCTCCTGCTTTTCTGGGGGCCTACCCACCACCCCATGGGATCTCACACCCCTTTCTAAACTCCCTTCACTTGGGAAGCTCCAAGGGGCTGGAAACTGGGCCTAGATCATTGTCACCTCTGGGCCAGGTGTGGCACATCAGGGCCCAGAGAGTACCATGACTGGATTAGCTAGGGAAGCAAGTCCAGGGCCTTGAAGGATGGGTGGGACCCAGGCAGGACTGGGCGGGACAGCACTTTGGGATGGAAGAACAGCCAAGATGCAGATGGTGTGAACCAAAGACCAGTCACAGCAACAGTCACCCAGGGGAGGCCTGGTCAGAGGCCAGGATCCCACTTGCCTCCAGCCTCCACTCAGCCCCCTTCCCTGCCCCTCAGACCCCTCCTTCCAGGGGGCCTGGCTATGCCCCAGTAAGTTTTAATAAGGGGCCCCTCCCCTTGGCAGGGCTCACAGGGGAGGTTTTGTCCTGCTCAGCCCAATTTCTCGGCCTTCTCTCCTTATTAACCAGCTGACCACTGTTCTTCCTGTTTTACCCTCTCCCCTCCCATCCACCCTCACCCAGGCCCTTTCCAGCCAGCTGTGAGTAGCTCCTGTGGCACCCATGAGTTTAACATAGGAGGGCCTCTGGGTCCTCATTTAAACAAAAAAAAAGCTAGATCACCTTGACCTTATGTACAGAAGGAGACAAATGGAAAGCCATAATACAATATGAGAGACAGAGACCAGCAGAATAAACTTTGTTGGCACTTCACGTCACAGGCAGCTTTTGCCCTTTAACTAAATCCAATGGTGCTCTGACCAAACTCTATTAAGAATCCACCATGTCAGCTTAGCACCTGTAGCTCAAGTGGCTAAGGTACCAGCCACATACAGAGCTGGCGGGTTCGAATCCAGCCTGGGCCTGCCAAACAGTAATAACAACTACAACCAAAAAATAGCCAGGCATTGTGGCGGGCTACTTGGGAGGCTGAGGCAAGAGAATCGCTTAAGCCCAGGAGATGGAGGTTGCTGTGAGCTGTGATGTCACAGCACTCTACCTAGGGTGACAGCTTGAGACTCTGTCTCAAAAAAAAAAAAAATTCCACCATGTCAGAGCCCTGTGATGGGGCATTCAGAGAGAGGACACACAGGCTCTGCCCGGGGGGAACTTCAAGTCTGATAGGGGCAACACAGACCCTACACAAGGAAGTCCCCGGTCAGGGATGGAGGGACATCTCCTGCTTGACACAGCATTTGCCCTGTGGGATCCGCCAGCTCTCTGGTGAGGTAAGGGCTTGGGATTAGTTTGGGAGACAGTTGCAGAAAAGGCAGGGTTTGGGTAGGGCTCTGAGGTGGGGAAGGCAAGGCAAACAAAAGGGTATCAAAGACCCTACACTCTCAACTGCTTTTACTGCAAAAAGGGAAAGTATAGGCCAGAAGGGTAAGAGCTTAGCCCAAAACCACAAACCAGTACTGGGAAGGACATTGCCCAGTCTCTAGATGGGTAAAGGCAAGTGGGCAGCTCAGAACCAACAAAGGTGAGCCAGAGAAAGACCTAATGGGGGAAGGGGACAGAGACCTAGAGCAGAAATGGAAAAACCTAAGTCCAATATTCCTAGCCTTACCCCAATGGCAGCAACAACACTTGCCATGTATATCTGCCCTTTTCAAAGCTTTTGCACATACATCACCATATTTCTAGAACACCTACCGCTCTCATTTTACAGATGAAGAAACTGAGGCCCAGAAAACACAAGTGGGCAGGTACCCAAACCAGTACTTCACCAAGCCTCAGCCTGACAGGGTCTACCAGCCCACTGCACAGGGGAGGTCACTGAGGCTGAGGAGTCTTGGTCCAGAGTGAATGGGACATAGGGAAGAAGCTCAAAGCCACAAAAAGGGCTGAGAGCGGCTAGGTGAAAAGGTGATGAACATGGGGTCGAACAATAATGACAACTACAGCCAAAAAATAACCAGGTGTTGTGGCGGGCAGCTGTAGTCCCAGCTACTTGGGAGGCTGAGGGAAGAGAATTGCTTAAGCCCAAGAGTTTGAGGTTGCTGTGAGCTGTGATGCCACAGCACTCTACCCAGGGTAACAGCTTGAGACTCTGTCACAAAAAGAAAGAAAAAAAGATGTGGTCATAGGGCAGAGCCAGTGACTCTGATCTCAGAGGTGTTTTAGAGAAACAAAGATGGGCATTGAAGCCCAGTGAAACAGGGGAAGCTACTGGGAAAAGGAGGAGGAAAACAGATTTAGGGATGCCAAAGGGGAGGTAGGAGACGGGGAGCCCCTGGTTGTGTGGGTGAGGCTTGCAAGGGCTGGGGTAACATTAGAGATTCAGGACCAAGGGGAGCACAAAGCTGGGCCAGGCTCAAGAGATCCCGAGAGAACTTCCCTTAATTGGGGGCCAGAGCAGATCAGGAGATGGAGTAATCCTAACCCACATCCTCTGGGAGAGGAGGAGGAGCCCTGGCCAGAGAGCCCCGCCCTCACATTAGGGACCTGGGGCAGAAATCAGAGTCCCACCCTAACAGCAAGAAAGAGACCATGGTAAATCACGGTGGCCTGATTTTGCCCCTACCTCCACCCACGGTGAAAGAAGGGGCCACAATCATACCGTCAGGCCTAGGGGAGGAGGCCAGGCCCTGTATTTCACAGAAGAGGAAATGAAGACTGAGAGGGGAAGTGACTTATCTACCATCCCACAGAAATGTAGGGTCTGGCCTGGAGGACACCCTGACAGACAGCCTAGCTGCTCCTAACAAACAGTGGCCTCAGGAAGGGAAGTAGAGAGTGTACACTGATGGGGACACAGGCAGCCTGGTCCACTCAGGGCTCCCCAGCTGGCCAGGGTTGTCTCGAGAGAAAGCTTTATCTTTCCTCCCCACTCATCCAAGCAAAGACCCCTTTCCCTTGGGCTGGGAGGGGCAGAAGATGGGACCCTCTTCAGGGGATAAGAAACAAATTCACCTACCTCTAGACCTTGCAGGCCCCTTTTTCTTTCTTTTTTTTTTTTTTAAATACATGTATTTTATTATTCTTCATTACATTATCCCCCCCCCCCCGCAGGCCCCTTTTTCTAACTTACTCATTACACAGGCATACACTAAGTGCTTGCTGTGTGCTAGATCTTTGGAAGATGGGGCTGCCGGGCAAACTGAGAGTTTGCAAGCAAACGGCAAGGATCAGACAGGCTGACCCCACCCCAGACCAAGAGTGTACTAAGAGGGAATAGAAGGAAGCTTAGGGGTCACTGCTGGTCCCTCAGTTCTTTCTGGGAGTTAGCCCTCCTATGGATGTGGGGAAAGCAGGGGCCAGGATGGGACCCTATGTGGGCATGCCTTCTGCCCACCTTCCAGATTAGAGCATACTCAGATGTGGAGCAGGGGAGAGGGTGGAGGAAGGAGATTCACAAGCACTTACTCAAGGAAGAAAAAAGCGACTTCTCCAGTCCTCCAGCCTCCGAGGCATGGTCACAACCAAAGATTCCTAGAGTCAGGGATCGCAGAACCTACAGAACGCCTCCCAACACACACTTCTGCACCCTCAGACCTGGCCTGCGTGGATAGTCAGCGGTAACCAGCGTTCCAGCACAGCGGCCCAGGCCAGTCTCAGCAAAAAACTCAAGGGAGCCTCAGTCTCCCCGTCAGTCCAATGGGAACAACAACAAACATGAAGCTCCACAACTAGTGAGAAAAGCCAAAGAGATAATGAAGGAAGATACCGTCTTCGAAGTGCCTGATGCTGATTCCTACCCTAGCCCCTGCCTCATCTACCTAGGCTGTCTAGGGTGCAGTGGCGAGGGTCCCGAGATTAGCAGGAATGGGGCGAGCAGGAACGAGGGCCTGAGCTCAGGACCCTAAGCCCCACGAGGGGCTCGAAAACCCCATCCCAGCACCCTCGCCGGGCCCTGCCCTCACCTCGTCCTCCATGGCGAGTCCTCTGCGGTCTCGCTGCTACGCCGCTCACTCCCGGCGCCGTGCGGGATGGGGTACCTCCATCTACTCCCCGCCGGGCGGCGGCTCTCTGCGATCTGTCCCGCCCGCCTCCGGGGGCCCAAGAAACTTCGGGGGGCGGGGCCGGGGGCGGGGAGAGGCTTCCGGGGACCGGGGGCGGGGCCGGGGAGGGGACTAGCAGGGACCGGAGGCTCCGACCAGGGCGGGAAGTGGGCGGGGCGGAGCCTGGGTCGGGGGCAGTCGAGGGGCCGGGGCGGGGCGGGGGATTGGGCGGGGACCGAGTGGGGGCAGGGATTGGGCGGGGCCGGGCGTAGGTTTGGGGACTGGACGTGGGAGCCCGGGCGGAGGTGGAGCTGAAGGAAGAGGGCTGGACAGGGCGGAGAAAAGTTTCCTGGACTGGTTCAGGGAGAGGGACTTGTGATGGGGGTGTAGGCTGAGGGAGAGGCGGAAGGGGCTTCCGGCCGGAGACTGAGGCGGGAGGCGTGCAGGGGGCGGGCGGGGCCCTAAGGCGGGGTTGGGGCGGGGCCGACGGAGAGCGCAGGAGGCGCTGGCTGCTGTTGAGTTTGAGGTCTACAGGCTGAGAGCCGGCTGGGGTTGCGAGACCGAAACGAACTGCCGTGGGTGGCCAGAGATGCGGCTCAAAGAGGCGCCTTCTCTTTCTACGCCAGGGCAGTGGCGATGGCCTGGTCTTCTCCCTGGAACCTCTGGACCCACCCGAACCTGGAGATTGGGTCTCTATGAGGAGGGTAGAGTAATAGATGTCCTGGATCTGGGAGTCTAATGACTCTAGGGTCCTTTGTGCTTAGGGAGGGGAGTCTGCCCCTAGCTATCAGGGGTCTCCAGCCGCAGTGTTCTGCCCTCCTTGGGCATCGTCCAACCCAAGTCTGGTTCCTACATCCAAGGGTTAATGTTCCCTCCCATCCCGTGGTGATGTTGCAGCGCTGACATCTTGCTGGAGAGTGTAGGGACCCGCAGGGAATGATGGTTTTAGTTATATGGTGCCCCCTCATTTTACACTGAAGTAACTGAGACCCAGAGAGAGAAAGTGACTGGCTACATCTCAACCTCAAGCACTACCACCTCCCTTCCTTCCCCTCAGCTCTCCTGGTGGACTCTGTCCCTTGTCATGGAAGGGAAAATTAAGTGCATGGGATCAATGGTGACCTCCTTTGGCTCTGGCTGCCATAGCAGCAGCTGTGCCAGTGACCAAGTTCCCCTTTCACTGCCTTCTGCCAGCCCTCAGAATCCCAGGCTGCTTCCAGCACTGCATGGAAAACAGCAGGTCGGCGCTCCAGGGCCAAAGGAGAAGCAGATGCAGGCAGTTTTCCCTCACACCTACGCCTGGGTTCCTTTGTCTAAACCAGCGGTTCTCAACCTGTGGGTTGCAACCCACAGGAACTGTATTAAAGGGCCGCGGCATTAGGAAGGTTGAGAACCACTGATAAAGGAATAAAGAAAATCAAGCCCAAGGATCTGACAAAGTCACAATGTATGTGGCAACCTTTCAGCTACCAGGTAATTTTATTCCTTCAATCCTTCAAGCTCTCAACAATCCAGAGCTGTGCAACACTGCATCCCATTCCCAAGACTCAGAAGATCCTGTGCCTGGAAATTTAGGTTCCATGTGCAGCAGATCAGAGACCCTGGGGAAATTCATATGTTTACACAGAAGCAGCCCTTGAAGAGGAGAGGGCAGTAAGATCAGGTTGATTTTGATATCAAGCCAGTTCTGCCATTTGGGGGAGTAAGTCACTGATAAACACTCTGGTCTCACTTTCCCCATACAGCTCATGCTGGCCCTTTCTGGTTTTGACTCCATACTATATGCCTCCATACCACATATTCAACACAAATATTTTGTTTGGGCTCGGTGCTTGTGGCTCAACGGGCTAAGGCGCCAGTCACGTACACCTGAGCTGGCGGGTTCGAATCCAGCCCGGGTCTGCCAAACAACAATGACGGCTGCAACCAAAAAATGGCCAGGCGTTGTGACCGGCACCTGTAGTCCCAGCTACTTGGGAGGCAGAGGCAAGAGACTCGCTTGAGCCCTGAAATTGGAGGTTGCTGTGAGCTGTGATGCCACAGCACTCTATCCAGGGTGACAGCTTGAGGCTCTGTCTCAAAAAAAAAACAAAAAACAAATATTTTGTTTGCCTTGATTGTCTATCAGGCCCTATACTAATCATTGGGAGATAATGGCAGGGCTCAGGGACCCTGTCCTCTATTGGGGGAGAAAGGCATGAAAACAAATGAGAAGGGCCAGGCTTGGTGGCTCACACTTGTAATCCCAGCATTTGGGAGGCTTAGGTGGGTGGATTGCCTGAGCTCATAGGTTGGAGAACAGCCTGAGCCAGAGTGAGACCTTGTCTGTAAAAATAGCCAGGCATTGTGGCAGGCACCTGTAATCCATCTACTTGGGAGGCTGAGGCAAGAGAATCATTTGAGCCCAAGAGTTTGAGGTTGCTGTGGCTAGGACGCCACAGCACTCTACCAAGGGCGACAAAGTGAGACTCTGTCTCAAAAAAAAAAAAAAGGAAAACAGATAAACAGATGAGAATGCCATGTGTTAAATGAAAGAGTAAATGCACAGAGGAAGGGCACCAAAACTAGGACAAAGGGGTAGAACAGGCATTCTAGGCAAAGGGAACAGTATAGACATGGAAACCTGAAAAAGGATAGTGTGTGTGTGTGTGTGTGTGTGTATAGAAGCCAGGCTAGAGAAGCAAACAGGACTCAGTGTAGAGGGGACCTTATAGGTTGTGTTGGGCAACTGTAAGCCACTGAAGGGTGTGGGGTGTGGAAGTAATGGAGTGTATTTTGCATGCATATCATATAATCTCCAGCAAAATTTATCAAGTGCTCCGTGCTCCCTACCAAATGATCACTTTGGGCAGCATTGTGTGAGCAGGCCACACAAGACCTGGGCAGTGCCTGGGAGATCTGATGAACCAATAGGAGGGTAGACAAGTCCTCATAAAGGCTTTGATGAAGGAGTACATGGTGTATGGTGAGAGTTGGTTCCCAGAAGAAGGCCTGAGTTATATTCTAGCAGGGTTGGTAGGATGGAGTGTGGATATACAGTTCAGGAAGAGGGACCATCTCACACAAGCGAGAACATCCTGACTTGTCTGGGAACTGTAGACAGTTTTTGTGCAGTCATAGGTGAGGTGGATGGGGTAAATAGGCGAGTTCTGTAACAGGCCACCACCAACGAGGCAGCAGGAGCCAGAGCACCTAAGGGCCTTGAGTGTTGGCCTGAGAGATTTGAAATTCCTTCTGCAAATAGCAGGGAGTTCTAAAGCTTTAAGCAGGGTGTGACACAATCTCATTTTCATCTTACAAGCTCATTTTCATGATTGCTGAGTGGAGGAAGGAGTGACTGGGAAGGAGAGACCAATAGGTCCGTTGAGTTGGAAATTATTCCAGAAATACAGGTTGGATGTGACAGTGCCTGACCCAGGCCAGTGGTTATAATGATGGTGGGGACAGATTCAAGAGATAATAAAGAGATAGAGAGAAGGGGACTTAGAGAGAGTGGTTTCATTAGTCATTGACTCATCCATTCCATAAATACCTGTTAAGAGTCTACCATGTATCAGGCAGTGTGCTAAACACAAGGGACAAAGCCATAAACATATAGGCATGATCTCCACCTTCATGAGGCTGGAAGAGAGGAAACATAGTCAAGTAAACGAAGAACGTGATAACTGAATGTGATGCATTTCTCTAAAGGAAATAAACAGGGTTAAAATAATAAATGGGCGAGCCCATTTTTATTTATTTATTTATTTATTTATTTTTTTTTTTTTTTTTGAGACAGAGCCTCAATCTGTCCCCCTGGATAGAGTGCTGTGGCATCACAGCTCACAGCAACCTCTAATTCCTGGGCTCAAGCGAGTCTCTTGCCTCCGCCTCCCAAGTAGCTGGGACTACAGGTGCCCGCCACAACACCCAGCCATTTTTTGGTTGCAGCCGTCATTATTGTTTGGCGGGCCTGGGCTGGATTCGAACCCGCCAGCTCAGGTGTATGTGGCTGGTGCCTTAGCCCATTGAGCCACAGGCGCCAAGCCGGGAGCCCATTTTTAGAAACAGTGTGTTGATGAGGAGAAGGCTCTCTGAAGAATGGATATTTCAGTGTGGCGCCTGTGGCTCAGTGGGTAGGGCGCCGGCTCCGTATACCGAGGGTGGCAGGTTCAACCCAAGCCCTGGCCAAACTGCAACAACAAAAAAATAGCCAGACATTGTGGCGGGCGCCTGTAGTCCCAGCTACTCTGGAGGCTGAGGCAAGAGAATCACCTAAGCCCAGGAGTAGGAGGTTGCTGAGGTTGCTGTGAGCTGTGTGACACCACGGCACTCTACCACTCTAACGAGGACAATGAAGTGAGACTGTCTCTACAAAAAAAAAAGAATAGATATTTCAGCCGAGATCTGAAAGATGAGAAAACAGTCACATAAAGAGGTGGGGAAGAAGAGAGAGAGCATTTCATGAAGAGAAAAAAAAGAAGTGTAAAAAACCTGGCACAAGAAAAGGGTTTAGGTGTTAAGAAACAAGGAGATCAGTGTCACAGAAGCTTAGTGAGCAAGAGAACAAGAGAGGCTTGAGGTCACAGTGGAAGGAAGGGGGAAATTGGCCTCAGGGTATGGTAAGGACTGTAGAGTGGGTTTTGTTGTTGTTGTTGTTGTTGTTGTTGTTTTAGAGGCAGAGTCTTACTCTGTTGCCCCTGGCTGCAGTGCTGTGTTGGCCACAGCAACCTCAAACTCCTGGGTTCAAGCAATCCTCTTGCTTCAGCCTCCTGAGTAGCTGGGACTACTGGCTCACACCACAAAGCCCAGTTATTTTTAGTAAAGATGGGGTCTCAATCTTGCTCAGGCTTGTCTTAAACTCCTGAGCTAAAGGTATCCTCCTGCTTTGGCCCTCCAGAGTGCTAGCCACAACACCCAGCCAACTGTGGGTTTTGGCTAAGAGGAATAGTCTAGAGAGTCACTTACGGCTTTTTTTTTTTTTTTTTTTTTTTTGGAGACAGAGTCTCCCAAGTAGCTGGGACTAAAGGTACCTGCCACAATACCCTGCTATTTTTTAGAGACAGGGTCTAGCTCTTGCTCAGGCTGGTCTCCAACCAGTGAACTCAGGCAATCTGCCCACTTCGGCTTCCCAGAGTGCGAGGATTACAGGCATGAGCCATCACACCCGGCCCTAAGGAAGAATTTGCTAAGGAAGAATTTTTAGCAAAGGAGATTAACAAGGAGCAGCCTTAGCTAGAAAGAAACCCAGACAGTGTGATGTTGTGTAAGTTAATAGAAGAATTTTCAAGGAGGCAACTGTATAAGAGGTTCAATAAAAATGAGTGTCTGCTGGGCAGAGCCTATGGCTCATTGAGTAGGGTGCCGGTCCCACCCGAAGGTAACGGGTTCAAACCCGCCTCGGCCGAACAGAAAACTAGCCGGGCGTTATGGTGGGCGCCTGTAGTCCCAGCTACTCGGGAGGCTGAGGCAAGAGAATCGCCTAAGCCCAGGAAGTTGGAGGTTGCTGTGAGCTGTGTGACGCCACGGCACTCCACCGAGGGCAATGAAGTGAGACTGTCTCTACAAAAAAAAAAGTGTCTGCTGCCCAGTGTTTTCTTTCTTTTTCCTTTTTTTTTTTAGACAGAGTCTTACTGTGGTCACAGCTCACAGCAACCTCCAATTCTTGAGCTTAAGCAATTCTCCTGCCTCAGCCTTCCGAGTAGCTGGGACTATAGGCGTCTGCCACAATGCCCGGCTATTTTTTGTTGCAGTTGCCACTGCTATTTTAGCTGGCCCAGGCCGGGTTCAAACCCGCCACCCTCGGTATACGGGGGCGGCACCCTACCCACTGAGCCACAGACGCCGCTCTACTGCCCAGTGTTGAAGCAGTGTGAGGTGAGGTAGTGCTCTGAATGCTGGAAGACCGGGAAACAAACACTGTTTCCTATTCAGATCCTCTACAAGACTGTGTGTGTAAACCGGACTGCAAAAGTGGAAGAGCAAAAAGCTTGGAGAGAGGCTGGACGCGATGGCTCACGCCTATAATCCTAACACTTTGGGAGGCCGAGGCGGGTGGATTGCTTGAGCTCAGGAGATGGAGACCAGGCTAAGCAAGACCCTATCTCTACTAAAAATGGAAAAAACCTAGCCGGGCATTGTGGCGGGCACCTGTATGTAGTCCCAGCTATTTGGGAGACTGTAGCAAGAGGATTGCTTGAGCCCAGGAGATTGAGGTTGCTGTAAACTATGATGATGCCACCCAACTCTACCCAGGGCGACAGAGTGAGACTCTGTCTTAGAAAAAAAAAAAAAAAAAACAGGCTCGGCGCCTGTGGCTCAATGGGCTAAGGCGCCAGCCATGTACACCTGAGCTGGTGGTTTCAATCCAGCCTGGGTCAGCCAAACAACAATGACAGCTGCAAGCAAAAAAAATGGCCGGGCGTTGTGGCGGCGGCCTGTAGTCCCAGCTACTTGGGAGACGGAGGCAGGAGACTCGCTTGAGCCCAGGAGTTGGAGGTTGCTGTGAGCTGTGATGCCACGGTACTCTATCCAGGGTGACAGCTTGAGGCTCTGTCTCAAAAAAAAAAAGACTTGGCCAGAAAGGATCACAACACAGAGGGTGGGTGGGGGTTCGTTTGAGTATCACATGACATAATGCTGAAAACGCATTTTGTAAACCGCCCTGTATTAATGTCATTGTACTTTTTATTATTAAGAGCCAGAGACTGAACTGAGACCTCTTGGTGAGAGAAGGCAGACAGGCAGATAAGACGTGTGGACGAAGTTCAGAGTAGGAAATTTCATAATGAACAAAATCGAGAGCAGAGTTGCGACTCACTCAGGATTGACCTCACGGCGAAAGCACGGAGAACAACTCCGGGTGGATGCCGAGAACCTCCCAAAACCGAAAAGGAGGATGTGGGGCCCTAGATGTAAGGGCTCCCTCTGGCCCCGCCTGTTTTCTCCGCCAGCCAATCAGAACCCAGCTGACAGGACGGTGGCTCTGGGGCGGGGAAGAGGGCTGAACCTAAAGTCTTCCACCTCGAGGCGGTGTCTGGTTATGCGCCGGTTAGTTTCTTTCTTTCTTTTTTTTTTTTTTTGAGACAGAGCCTCAAGCTGTCACCCTGGATAGAATGCCGTAGCATCACAGCTCACAGCAACCTCCAACTCCTGGGCTCAAGCGAATCTTCTGCCTCCGCCTCCCAAGTAGCTGGGACTACAGGCGCCCGCCGCAACGCCCAGCCATTTTTTGGTTGCAGCCGTCATTGTTGTTTGGCGGGCCAGGGCTGGATTCGAACCGGCCGGCTCAGGTGTACGTGGCTGGCGCCTTAGCCGCTCGAGCCACAGGCGCCGAGCCCGCCGGTTAGTTTCTGTAGGAGCACTCAGTGTTATTTACATGAAAACCTGGGTGACAATACAACCACTTTGGAGAAAGGTTTGGCAGTTTCATATAAAACTAAATATACAATTGCTCTATGGCCTAGAATTTCTCACCTAGGTATTTATTCAAAAGAAATTAAAACATAAATCCACGGAAAGCCCATATATCCATCAACAGAAAAATAGATGAAATGTAGTATATTCAACAATGGAGTACTAATTAGAAATATAAAGGAATCAATTATTGATACACGCAGCAACATGGGTGAACCTCAAAATCATTATGCTGAACGAAAGAAGCCTTATGCAAAAGAATATGTACTGTGTAATTCCATTTATAAGAAGTTCTAGAACAAGCTAATCTATGGCGTAAACAAAATCAGAACAGGGTGCTCTGAGGATGGAGGATGAAGATTGACAGGGAAGGGGCAGAAGGGAGGTTTCTAGATGATGATAATGTTCTTAGAACTTTATGCAGCGGCTCGGCACCTGTGGCTCAATGGGCTAAGGCGCCAGCCACGTACACCAGAACTGGTGGGTTCGAATCCAGCCGGGGCCAGCCAAACAACAATGACGGCTGTAACCAAAACATGGCCGGGCGTTGTGGTGGGCGCCTGTAGTCCCTGCTACTTGGGAGGCGGAGGCAGGAGCCTCGCTTGAGCCCAGGAATTGGAGGTTGCTGTGAGCTGTGATGCCATGGCACTCTATCCAGGGTGACAGCTTAAGGCTCTGTCTCAAAAAAAAAGGAACTTCATGAAGTAAGGGAGATTGTCCTCTGTGCTGTCACAGGTAGAAGGTACTAGACACAAATGGCTATTGAACACTGATTCTGAGCTTCATTTAATTTTTTTTTTTTTTTTTGTAGAGATAGAGTCTCACTCTATCACCCTCGGTAGAGTGCCGTGGCGTCACACAGATCACAGCAACCTCCAACTCCTGGGCTTAGGCGATTCTCTTGCCTCAGCCTCCCAAGTAGCTGGGACTACAGGCGCCCACCACAACGCCCAGCTATTTTTCTGTTTTGCAGTTCAGCCGAGGCATGCCCTCTCCCATGCCATCCTGTGGCCCCCAAGAAGCACCCTATCCTGATGACAGAGGCCCTCCTGAGCCCCAAGGCTAACCATGAGAAGATGACCCAGGTCATGTTCCAGACCTTCAACACTCCAGCCGTGTATGTGGCCATCCAGGCTGTGCTGTCCCTGTATGCCTCTGACCGGACCACTGGCATTG